>VWPU01017173.1:0-35260 GCA_013398955.1 Callaeas wilsoni | reverse complement strand
GGGCGGCCGGGCGCGGGCGGGCGTGCGATGGAAACGCACATCTCGTGCCTGTTCCCCGAGCTGCTCGCCATGATCTTCGGGTACCTGGAGGTGCGCGACAAGGGCCGCGCGGCGCAGGTGTGCACGGCCTGGCGGGACGCCGCCTACCACCGCTCGGTGTGGCGGGGCGTGGAGGCCAAGCTGCACCTGCGCCGCGCCAACCCCTCGCTCTTCCCCAGCCTGGCGGCGCGGGGCATCCGGCGGGTGCAGATCCTGTCGCTGCGGCGCAGCCTGAGCTACGTGGTCCAGGGCATGGCGGACATCGAGAGCCTCAACCTCAGCGGCTGCTACAACCTCACCGACAACGGGCTGAGCCACGCCTTCGTGGCGGAGATCAGCTCCCTGCGCTCGCTCAACCTGAGCCTCTGCAAGCAGATCACGGACAGCAGCCTGGGCCGCATCGCCCAGTACCTTAAGGGCCTGGAGGTGCTCGAGCTCGGAGGCTGCAGCAACATCACCAACACCGGCCTCCTGCTCATCGCCTGGGGCCTGCAGCGCCTCAAGAGCCTCAACCTGCGCTCCTGCCGGCACCTCTCCGACGTGGGCATCGGGCACCTGGCGGGCATGACCCGCAGCGCGGCCGAGGGCTGCCTGGGCCTGGAGCAGCTCACGCTGCAGGACTGCCAGAAGCTCAGCGACCTCTCGCTCAAGCACCTGGCCCGCGGGCTGGGCCGCCTCCGCCAGCTCAACCTCAGCTTCTGCGGGGGCATCTCGGACGCGGGGCTGCTGCACCTGTCGCACATGAGCAGCCTGCGGAGCCTCAACCTGCGCTCCTGCGACAACATCAGCGACACGGGCATCATGCACCTGGCCATGGGCAGCCTGCGGCTGTCCGGCCTCGACGTCTCCTTCTGCGACAAGGTGGGGGACCAGAGCCTAGCCTACATCGCACAGGGCCTCGACGGGCTGCGCTCCCTGTCCCTCTGCTCCTGCCACATCAGCGACGAGGGCATCAACCGCATGGTGCGGCAAATGCACGGGCTGCGCACCCTCAACATCGGCCAGTGCGTCCGCATCACCGACAAGGGCCTGGAGCTCATCGCCGAACACCTCAGCCAGCTCACGGGCATCGACCTCTACGGCTGCACCCGCATCACCAAGCGGGGCCTGGAGCGCATCACCCAGCTGCCCTGCCTCAAGGTGCTCAACCTGGGACTTTGGGAAATGACTGAGAGTGAGAAGGTCAGGTGAGAGGAGGAGGGTGCCCCGAGACCTCCGTCTCCTCTGGAGGGACTCACTGACTGACTGACTGCTGCAGAGGAGGAGAGAAAGAGAGAGAGGGGCATGCACAGAGACATGCTACCCACGCACTCTGGCACCGCAGGGAGGAACACAGAGGAAGAGGGTATATCCTCGACCCTTCTGTGCTGCCTACCTATCCTTGCTGTGGAGGAGGAGGAGGAGGAGGAGGAGGAAGGGGGAGCAGGAGGACAGGGAGAAAGCACCTATCCATTTTCCAGGTCACGCCTCAAACTCTGTGCTGGGGAGACAGAGCTCTCCCTTCCCGCAGCATCCTTCCCTGCGAAAGAGGTAGAAGCCCACACTCTTATGCACTGGGGCTAGAGACACCCCTCTTGATCCCCACTCCCAGATTCCATCCCCTCGAGCACTAAGGATGGATAAAGAAAGACCCTTGTTCTGCCATGTATTCAGAATAGATTATTTTTGGTTTATATAAAGGAGAGTGGGAATGGAGATGGGAACAAAAAATAATAACAGCAGAAAAGGCTTCCTGGCTACACTTGCGTACCCAGCCACCCAGTCATCCTGCGCTGGGCACAGACACAGCTTTTGATAAAACGACCATTCCACCTCTGTGCTTGCCCCTCCCCTGTCAACACATTTGTGACAGAAATACTGCTCCCTAGGTACATTGATTTTGGTTTTTTTCCCCCTTTTAAATCTCTCTTCAGTCTCCAGTTTCATGTTATTCTCTGCTGTGGGTGGATACAGCCTCCCACTATTCCAGTTCTCCACTGCACTGAGACTAGCGATAGCTACAGCCTCTCCTTTTGTCAGTATGTTTCCGTGTCGTCCTGCACTATGGGTAATGGACAAGTCCAGGCACTCCATTCTCTCCCCCCATCTCTCTCCAGGAGATGAATATACCATTTCCTCCTTCTGTCTCTGTGGGGACTGCACACAGACCCTGCTCTCTGAAGCCTTCCCGTGCACTGGGGGACACTGAGAGTTACCGAGACTTGTCTTCCCTTTCATCATTCTCTCTTTTTCTCCCCTCCTCCTCCTTGGCAACAGGGACAGACATATCCAGCCACATATCCATTCCTCTTTGGGTCGGGGGTGAGCAGGTAGAAGGGAGTTCTAGCTCCTCTCTACCTGGGGGACATGAGGAAGAATCTCCAGCTTCATTTCTGCTTCATTTGAGATACTGTGACCTGTTTTTATTTTGAAATGCATAAAAAAAATTACTGCTACAAAAACAGCCTCTTACTCTCCCATCTATCCCTTGCTTACATCCTGTAACTGATCCCAGTTTTCCTCACTCATTCTCCCCTTTACAGTATTCATTTTCTTACATGGTTTTATTTTTAAAGACATATGAAGTTGCTGTTCTTGTGGATTTTTAAGTACATTTTTTTTCTGCTGAATATATTCTATATATATAAATATATATATATGATGTCTGGCTACCTCGTTTTAATTTGTTACTTTTTTTTTTTCCCCTCCTCAAAAGCCCTGGAATTCTTACAGGAAAGAGATTTTGAGACTGAAACATTTTTGTGCCTAGACTGGAATAATGCCCCTTGGGTTTGTTCTTCTTTTTGCCCCTCCTCTGCCCCCACTCCCCCTTTTTTTTTTTAAATTTTTTTTTTAAATTTTTAATTTTTGTTTTTAGGCTTACCCTACTGTGTCCCACCTTCACATTCTGGTTGTGCCTCTCCCTCCCTCTTCACCGGGGACTGGGGACCCAAACTGTGCTTCTGCATTTTTACTCTTCTTCTAGCACAAATATGTAACGTGAGAATCCACGCTGAGGATTGGGCTACTGTTAACAGAAATGTGTAAAATGCAAGTTTGTTTTTAACAAAAAAAAAAAAAAAATTATATATATGGATATATGCAAATGCTTTCCCCTCCCCTCCTAAGCCACCTACAAAAGGTCACTGTGCCAGGCTTCCTGTTTGTAGGTGGAGAGGAGCAGAGCTGGCCTACAGGCCCCAGGGCTGCAGCGTGAAGGGGAGGAGACTGAAGTTCATCTGTCTTATCTCTATTCTGTCAATAAAATGGAGCTGGGTCTTTAGATTATTTTTTAATTATTGTTTTAAAGACGAAGAGTAAGTTTGGGTTTTGTTTTCGTTTTTGTTTTGGTTTTTTTGTTTTGAAATATCTTGGCTTTTTTTTTGC
Source organism: Callaeas wilsoni (assembly GCA_013398955.1). Taxonomy (NCBI): domain Eukaryota; kingdom Metazoa; phylum Chordata; class Aves; order Passeriformes; family Callaeidae; genus Callaeas; species Callaeas wilsoni. The sequence continues at coordinate 31,855 of VWPU01017173.1, read as the reverse complement.
TTATCTGTTCAAAATCTCAAATCCTCCACAGTAACAGGCCAGACCACGGAGTTAACGCAAACCCAGAGACCCCCTATGGATTAATTGTACTGTTTGTGAATTTGTATAAAAAAAATAACAAAGATCCTCTTAAAACATTTTATATTCTTACAGTAAAAGGTTAAACATATTTATATAATAAAAGAGGAAATATGAAGTATGTTTTTGAAAAAAAAAAAAAAAAAAGCCTTATCTGTGTTGTCTGTGCTTATTGAAGACGTGTATCCGTGTGTGTTGGGCTCGGTAAGAACAGCCTTGGGGCTGACGGTGGGATTCGGGGCTGGCTCTGCTGAGCCACGGAGGAGGAGGAGGAGGAGGAGGAGGAAGGAAGAGAGCCTGGTGCCTCCTGTGCAGGATGCTGCTCACCGTGAGGGGTTTGTAAGGAAGGGGTTTGGCAGGACCAGCCGTGGCCCCGAAGGTGCTGGCAGCATCGCTGGGCACAAACCCGGTTCGGCTGCCCGTGGATGGGAAGCGCCAGCCCAGTCTGAGCTCAGGCTAACCCAAAGTGCTGAACCTCGCTAGCGGCTCAGTCGAGTCCTTTGCGAGAGGACAGCATTTGTGGGGGGGGGAACAAGGCCTGTGTTTCTAAAATTTTTTTAAGCTCCAGATAAATTGCATGGTGGAGGATTTTTTAGTGATTTAAATTGTGGCCCTCCCCGGATGGAAGACCCATCAAATAAAAACATTTTCCAGCAGTGACAACCACCAAAAACGCGCACCCTTGCAGACCTGGGAAATCTGAAACGTCTTGGTTGATTTCCACTGCCCAGCCGAAGATTGAAGAGAAAGTAAAGTGGGACCGTGTTTAAAAAAAAAAAAGTTTGAATAATCTAAGGTGTCCTTTGTCCTCCACCATAATCTTTCTCCTCAACGTTCTGACTTTTAACCCGGTGCGGTCCCTTTTTAGGCTCCCCGACGCGGGGTGTTTTATTGTTGTTGGAGATGGAGCTTAAGCGGTGTTTATAGGGCAGCCACAAAGCCCGTCTCCCCCAGGCCGGCGGCGGGGCTCGCTCGCCCGCTGCCCCTTCCTGCCTCCAAGGAGGGGGAATGCGAAATGGTGGAAGAAGCCAGAGCCATTGTTCAGGAAAGTTAAAAGAGGAGCTGTCCTTGCTTGCTTGCTCAGTCATGCATACTCAATCTGGCCGGGCCCGGGTCCCTATGGAAAGGAGGAGGGCGATTCTTCCCCTCTTTTTAACATTCCTCTCCAGGCCTGGCTGTATTTAAGCTGCTTTCCTCCGCGCCGAGGAGGAGGGAGGGGGATGGTCTGAAGTTCCTGTACATTTGCATTTTAAGCACTTCCAGCGCTGAGCAGGCCACTTTGTTCCCTCTCCAGCAGCCGTGGCTGGGTGCTGCTCCAGGTGGGATGCCCTCCCGAAGGAGCTCCCCTCGGTGCCCGCGCCTGCCCTCCCCGGCTGCCCAGCCTCTGCCCGCGCAGGTATTTCGGCTGAGGCTCGACTGGCCATACTCTTGTCTCCAGCTCTACCCACCTCACCTCTTTTATGTCCGTGCTGCATTTCAAAGGGGAAAGTAGCGCCTGACTCTGGTCACTCTTAAAAAGACACACCGTCTCCTCTGCATCGTAAGGACCTGGACTACCTCAGAGTCTGGACTTTGGGGCGTGTGTTGTTCTATTCCCTCCCTTCCAAGACTTCCAAGCTTTCTGCTGGGAGTCCATTCACAAAAGCTGCATTGTTCGCTTTAGGGAAAGCCACCACAATTGGATCTAATTGAGCCTGACACTATATCCATCTTCCTCTGCTTGGAGGGAGGTGTTGGGGTCTGTCTTTCCTGCATTAAGAAAAGAGTTTACAGTAACTTCTTGATGGAAAAAGAGCACGTATGTATGAATGTTATACACAACAGGAATTCCAGATCAGGTTCCCGTAACAGCTGAAAACGTAATTGCTTCTGGGGTCAGCAGCAGTCCCAGCCAAGGATGGGAATGATAAACCTCTCATAAAGTAGGTTTGTTTCTGCTGGGTTTGACTGAAAATGGCATCTCCTTATTAAGCCCCATGTTCACATGGATAACGGTGGGACATCTGTGTTTCAACATAATGTGTGTGCTCATAAGCTCTGTGATCAGAACTAGGACAGGATTTTTCTTTTTTCCCTAAAAAATCCCCTGAACTTCTTCTCCCAACTTATGAAAAAAAAACAGACCAAAAGCATTGCCCACATAGCCCAACATCCTCTTTTAAGGGGAACCCAAGCCAAAGGAAGTTGCCAGAATCAAACCAACCCTGAAGCCCAGTTCTTAGACACCCTGGACTGTTCCCGTAGATGGAGCAAGTGCTCCTCATACCTTCCTCTCGTGCTCCATTGTGACAGCACCTCCTCGGACACAGATGCAAGCCAACAACCACAGACCAATTACCACACAACTTCTCAGCATAACCGACCGCTCTTGAATTTTTGAACATGACTCAGTTGGCAACCGGGGTAGAAAACCGTGAAAAACACTCCACTACTTGGAATCCTGTCTGTGCCAGTGAGCCCACAGTGCCTCAGCGGTGGCTTTGGTGCCAGCCTCCACCCCTGTGCCCAGCAGAAGTGGTGGGGCGGCAGGGCCCCTCGCCTACACCTGTGCAAGCCAGGGCACGGAGGGTGACCCAGGGACCCAATTTATGGACCGGCGACTCTCAGGAGCAGAGGGGCCACGCTCAAGAGGTGGTGGCAGAAAGCAGAGCAGAGCAGCAGCGGTGTGGAGGAGTGACTGAGGAGGAGAGGAGGCGGCCAGGGACCGAGGGGCAGCAGCTGGGGACGCCAGCTCGCACGCTGCAGTGAAGTCCCGCGTGTGCGTGGGGTCCCCGGTCTGCTGCAGCAGCTGCTCCCCGGGCCAGATCCACGGCTGGCTCCTCTCCCTGGGAGACGGGAGGAAAAGCAGGCTCCACCTGGGTCCTACTGCCCTTGGACTAGCACATGGGAGGTCCACGCATGACAGATTTATACGTTTTATACCTTCCCGCTGCACACTGCGGGTCCGGCTGAATCGGTTTGTCACGGTGACTCCGGGGTCCTTTGTTTTGCGGTAATAAATAACGGGGTCACGGGGCAGCTGTCAGCCAAACCACCTGGGGCCTGTGCTACGGCCAGAGGTGATCTCCGTGCTAGACAGTGTAGAGCTTACCACTGAACCTGCCCTTTGGGGGTCAGGGAAGGGTTGAGATGAGACCTGGGTGGCCAAGACACCCTCAGATTCGGGAACCAAAGCTAGAAGTTAGCGCAGGCTACCAGTGACAGCTCGGGGGTGGATGTCCCTGGATCTGGCAGCCTCGCTTATGTACGCCTGTGCGATGCTCCTAGCAAAGCAAACCCTTTTTTTGTCCTCTCTCTCCCTCCTCTACCTGAAATCCTACTCTTTCAGCCAGCAGCTCTTTAACAGTGCCTTCTGTGGAGCAAAAAGATAAATGGATAAACTCGACTGGGTGGTGCGGGCTGGACCCCTCAGGACACCAGCGAGGCCCCGCGCCAGAGCTGCTGGCTGGGCTGCACTGACACTCCCCACCGTGGCCAGCCAGCGAGGCCGTCCTGCTCAATTCCCCAGCCCCAAGCTGCACGAAAGAAAAAGCTGGAGAGGGTTCATCAGGCTCCTGTGCCAGAACTTAAGCCTCCAGCCACATTTGGCAGGGATGCTAGTGCTTCTCCCCCTTCTTTAATTAAATTTACCATATGCACTAGCTCAATGACAGCTCAAACTGAAATAGCATGATGGAGATTTTCAAAGATCCGAATCTGATCTGTGCCTGCAAGATGAATGGAAATGGGATTTTCCTAAAAGATTTCCTAAAATCTGTGGTGTGTCTTAGCAAAGGTGTCAAAAATTTCATACCAGGGCCTGGACACATGCCCTGAGCAAGTGTTTCCACATGAGAGGGTTACTGAGACATAAACCAAACTCATATTCTGCTACAGAAACTAACTCAGATCTAGAAATGGGAACCTCCTTCTAGTTATTTTCCTTCCTCTGAGTCTTGTTTCTCTGGGCACAGTCTAGTGATTTCATGATGAAGCAATTTCCCCTCCCAGCTTTGGGGAAAAAAAAAAATCCCAAACAAATTTTATCTGAGCTTGGTCCTGTTCCTCCCTCTCCTTCGCCTCTTTCTCCCTCCAAACGTCCCAGCTTTACAGCCCTTGGATGTCTTTGGGGGCTTGGCAGTTGGCACACACAGGCAGCATCACAGGGGCGCACAGACCCCAGCTCTGCAGCCAGCAGCCCCTCTCCTTGTTCAGTGAGCTGAAATGCCAATAAATCCCTGCCATTATCTCCCTTGGTGACAGTTGCAGTGGCACTCCTGGCTCCCCAGCTTCCCCCTGGACCGGGTGCATCCTTCAGTCTCATAAACTCCTGCCACACATCGGGTAGGAGTCTGGTAAGGCAGGTACCACAGGTGAGCTGGTCCCCTCTGCTCCCCCGGGCTCCTGGAGCTGCCAGGGACGCAATGCCTGACTTGGCTCCGGCACATCTCCATCCACTTGTCCAAAGCACCCTATGCAAACTGCCCAGAGGCGACGGGGATAACGAGATCCCTCGGGTTGCTCGTCTGCCTAACACCCAGGAAAACCAGAAAACCAGATGGAGACCCCGCTGCTGCCCGTGCTGCTGGGCGGGCATCCCCATGCTGGTGCCCTGCATTCCCATCGCGGTGCCCCGCATCCCCCTGCCGGTGCCCCGCGACCCCTTCGCGGTGCCCCGCGACCCCCGCGCGGTCGCCCGCCATCGCCCTGCCGGTGGCCCGCGTCCCCATCGCGGTGCCCCGCACCCCCATGCCGGTGGCCCGCATTCCCATCGCGGTGCCCCGCATTCCCCTGCCGGGGCCCCGCATCCCCAACGCGGTGGCCCGCGTCCCCATGCCGGTGCCCTGTATCCCCATCGCAGTGCCCCGCATCCCCATGCCGGTGGCCGGCATCCCCATCGCAGTGGCCCGCATCCCCATCCTGGTGCCTTGTATCCCCATCCCGGGGGCCCGCATCCCCATCCCGGTGCCCCCGATCCCCATCGCGGTGGCCCGCCTCCCCATGCCGGTGCCCCGCGTCCCCGTCGCGGTGGCCCGCTATCCCCATGCCGGTGGCCCGCATTCCCATCGCGGTGCCCCGCATTCCCCTGCCGGGGCCCCGCATCCCCAACGCGGTGGCCCGCGTCCCCATGCCGGTGCTCCGCATCCCCATCGCGGTGCCCTGTATCCCCATCGCGGTGGCCCGTGGCGGCACGGCGCCTCTCCGGCGGCTGCAGCGCGCGGGCGGGCCGCCAGGCGGCAGCCTTGCCCGCCGGGTGCGCGGCATTCCCGGCAGGAACGGAGGGCCCGCGGCGGGCGGGGCCGCCGGGAGCGCTCGGGGCTCAGCCGCGGCTCCGCGTGCGAGCGCCCGGACACCGGGCGGACCGAAGGGAACCCCCTGTCCAGCCCCGGACACCGGACCGACCGAAGGGAACCCCCTGTCCAGCCCCGGACACCGGGCAGACCGAAGGGAACCCCTGTCCAGCCCCGGACACGAACCCCCTGTCCAGCCCCGGACGCGAACCGGGACGTGCGGCCAAGGCGGGAGGTGCAAAGGGATGGGGAGCTCCAGGCTGCTCATCACCGTCACCACCATCAGCGTGTGGTGGTGGTGGTGAAGGGTCCTGAGGGTTTGCACCGTAAACCGAACTGGAAAGCCACGCTCGGCGTAACTGGNCCCCTGTCCAGCCCCGGACACCGGGCAGACCGAAGGGAACCCCTGTCCAGCCCCGGACACCGGGCAGACCGAAGGGAACCCCTGTCCAGCCCCGGACACGAACCCCCTGTCCAGCCCCGGACACCGAGCAGACCGAAGGGAACCCCTGTCCAGCCCCGGACACGAACCCCCTGTCCAGCCCCGGACACCGGACCGACCGAAGGGAACCCCTGTCCAGCCCCAGACACGAACCCCCTGTCCAGCCCCGGACGCGAACTGGGACGTGCGGCCAAGGCGGGAGGTGCAAAGGGATGGGGAGCTCCAGGCTGCTCATCACCGTCACCACCATCAGCGTGTGGTGGTGGTGGTGAAGGGTCCTGAGGGTTTGCACCGTAAACCGAACTGGAAAGCCACGCTTGGCGTAACTGGAGTGGGAATCAGTCATAGAACCAGTGAATGGTTTGGGTTGGAGGTGATCTTAAAGACCATATAGTTCCAATCCCCCTGCCATGGGCCGGAACACCTTCTGCTATAAAGTGGTTGCTTAAAGCCCCATCCAGCCTGGCCTTGAACACTTCCAGGGACAGAGCATCCACAGCTTCTCCAGGCCTCACCACCCTCACAATAAAGACCTTCTTCCCGATAAGTAATCTAAACCCAACCTCCTTCAGTTTAAAGCCGTCCTCCCTTGTCCTATCACGACATGCCCTGGTCAAAATTCCCCCTACAGCTCTCTTGTGGCCCATCTAGGTACTGGAAAGTGCTCCGAGGCCTCCCCAGAGCCTGCCCTTCTCCTGGCTGAACGACTCCAACTCTCTCAGCCTGCGTTCACAGAAATGCTCCAGCCCTCCGATCACTTCCGTGTCCCTCCTCTGGACTCGCTCCAACAGTTTCGTGTCCTTCTTATGATGGGATGTGCATCGATGCACCCCATCATGCGAGAACTTCACACCCCAGCCTAAAGGGCTGCCTCCTGGAAACCATCCATCCTCGACTTAGCACTTCTGCCCTAAGACTCCATCTCTTGACATCTATAGCTTGACACCAAGAAAATTATTTTATTTGCTTTTTTTAAAGCATGCAAGTGAGAAAATGGTAATGGAGCAGGACCAAACTTACTGCTTAGATTATTTTATCTCAGTTTTGTTGTGCAGAGTTTTGCTATGTTGTTGGCACAGTTACTCCACTGGATACCTCAGCAGTGATTAAGGTATCTGGAGCTGTGTGTGTGTCCTTTTTAGCACACAAACTTAAATAGTCTTTTTTATCCAGTTCTCACACTGCTGCTACAGATACAGTGAGGGTGTCTTTTTCAGAAGCAACTACACCTTATAATTTACAGAATTTTAATAATTAGCTTCTGCCAGCTCATTACATACACAGACATCAAAAAGGGAAAATCAGCACTAGTGAGGGAAGAGAGGTGGAAGCGACTTGACCGAGGTGATGTCCCAGATGCGTGTGTGGCCAAAAGGTGCCTGGTGTCCACCCCTTCCATCTCCAGTCCTGCTGGTTTCTGCCACTTGGAACAGCAAAAAAGGAGATGAGTTTTCCAGCCTAAGGTAGTCCTGGAGAGGGAGGGTCGGGACAGAGAAACACTAAGGGCAGAGGGCATCTTCCCAGTGTTCCACGCCAGACTCTCACTCAGCACGCTGGAAACGCTGGTGCACGAGCGCGGGCTGCGGAAATGCTCCTAGCAGCAGGAGCCCCTCCAAGAAGCCATCCCTCTCTCGCTCTGTGCAAACTCTCCAGCTGTCACAGCTTTTCTTTCAGGCAGCGGCAAGCCCGACCCAACAAACCCGGAGCTGACGGAAAGCGACGCCCTGCCAGCCCTTCAGGGCAACGCCCTGTCACAAGAACAGGTAGGGCTCTGCCTGCAGCCCTCCAGCTGCTGCCTGCACATCTCCACCAGGATTGTCCACCAGGAGTGCCCACCAGGACCGTCCACCAGGACTGTCCACCAGGACTGTCCACCAGGACCGTCCACCAGGACCGTCCCTGCGGCGCGGCCTGGGGACCACCCATGCGGATCACAGGCACCACGCCATCCTTACGGCTGCAAATGCTGTCTCCCCTCATGGCTTCCCTTCCCCAGAGGCACCTGTCCATTAGCACAGACCGCACCAAAGGCCAACCCAGCGGCAGTGCCTTTTGCTCCCCGCTCCCAGACCCCACGGCACGAGGGCTTGTGCCTGGGCTGCCCGCTCCCTTCCCCTGACCTCCACTGGGTTCCAGTGCGGCGTGCCAGGGGGACATCGGGGGCAACACGTGGAAATTATCGCCTCCCACCCGCACCTGCCAGGGAGTCAGCGGGACGGGGGAGAGCTGCATGTGAGCGCCTGGGTGTAACTTCCACCCTGTCCCTAGTGCCAAAAACAAGCATGTTAAAGCTAATCTACCCCTGTCTCAGCTCAACTGCTTTTCTGTGACTAAGCCCCTTATAATGGTTTTACTAAAATCCCCTTTTGATGGAAAAAATCCCAGCTGGAAGTTTCGGGCAGCGGCACAATGTGCAAGTCTGCGTGTCCCTTTCCGCGGCTTCACAAAAGCCTCTAATCGAGTGGAAAATTTGCTGGAGGCCAGAGGTTTAGGCCTGCAATTATTTTTTGAGGGATTATCAGGAGAGAATGGGGGTACTTATGACCCTCCCTCTCTTTGTGCTCTGCTCTGTGCCGCTTTCAGATGGACTCAGCCAGAAACCTAAACCACCACAGCTGGATCCAGCGAAACCAGGGCTTGGCTGGGCAGCTTGCCTCCTCTCTGTCTCACAGGACAGATCCCAGACTCCAGGTTAGACGAGTCCCACTCCGGCAGCATGCAATGAACAGAAGTGCTTTTCCACAGAAGCAACACTCTCCGATTTTTTTAAAGAAAAGCCTGAGAAAAAGCAAACGATTCCAGCCCCATGAGCCTCAGTGAGCTGAAAAACCAAGGAGCCAGGAGGGATGAGGTGCATTGGACAGGCTGGGCTTTGGCTCCGCAAAGCCATTATGTAGGAGGTCTTACACAAGTTACTTGCAGCAAGCTCCAAAAAAGACTTGGCACGGCAGATGCGCGCACCGTAACACCCAGCTTTCGAGGGCTCTGCTCCAAGGGTGGATCCTGGCGCTGGGGTCCTCGGTGCCTTTGTGGCCTCTGAGAACAGTCAGACACCACTACGGATCCAAAACCACTCCTTGCCGGGCACGGAGCCACTCGCTGTCAGCACAGTGAGCACGGGCAGGCCGGAGGAGAGGCGCCGCTGGCCCTCCTGCCCGAGGGGCTCCGTGCCGTGCCTGGAGCTACCAGGAGCTGCCTACGCTCACACCTGGCCCAAAATCAGGTGCTCCCCTTCCATCAAACTGCCCAACAGCAAGTGAGCCACAGCCAGAGGAAGCAGCGGTGTTCCCTGCCTTCCAACAGTAGCCCAAGGAAGCGGAAGACCTGCTTTAATCCCTGCCTCCCTTCACTTCCAACCCATCCCTTCTGGAGAAGGCGCTAACCATCGGAAAAAGGGCTGCTCTTCACCATTCCCGTGTCAGCTACACTACAGTGTGCACGGTTTTTCCAGACTTGGAGCAAGAAACGAAATACGTGAAGGAAGCAACGGCTGAAGACCTCTCAGCACGTGGCACGAAGGAGCTGTTGGTTAAAACGGAGAAGCAGGTCGTGATCCCTGAGCTTTCCAACCACTCAGCTGCTGTGTCAGACGTTTCAAAACAAAGTGGCAGCTGCCACTGGGGTTTTTTTCATCTTACCATGCCTGCGTGTGCTGGGTGTGCTCCAAAAGCACCTGGGCAGGCTGAGGGGGCAGGATGCTTGCCTCTGGATGGTGATCAGACTCAAGCACTTTGGGGCAAGCAGTTAAATAAAAAATTCAGCACCCAAGGGGTGTTGAACCAGAAATAATTTAAAAACCCCAGACAAGCACAGAGAAAAAGTTAAATGAGACATTTGTGGAATTACGATGCCTCCAGGAGCTAGGTGGTGCCTAAGCTGGGGATTTTGATTTTGCAATTTTGAATGCTGCCTAAATGTCATTTGGCTTTGTTCTGGTTTTTTCTTGGATCAGTTTTTTTGCCCCTCTCTACCTCACTCTCTCCATCCACACGGACACTTTTGGCAGAATTTTAACACAGTAAGATAAAAAGACAAATGGCCTAGCCTGCTAAAAATTGTTCATTAAGGCTGACGTGCTTTGAGATACTCTCTGAGTCTGCTCTCCAAGACAGCTCGTGAACTTCAGCATCCCAAGATAAGGAATGCACAGCCACCACTAAGGAGCAGCATGGGATGCGACCTGTGTGATTCACTAGGGGCACCAGAAATGTAAGTTCAGGTGAAGAGTCAGCTCCAGCCCCAATTTCTCACCCAAATAAAGGGAGCACCGTGCACAGTGCCACAGAAGAGCCATCCTTCAGTACCTCCAAGGAAGCAGCTCTCCCCCCAGCCTGCTGTTCTCCAGTACCACCGGTGAGCCTTGCTGCTGGAGTCCTAAGTTCTCCTGCTTATACAAAGTCTGCTGTCCACAGACAACCTTGAAAAGCCCTGCTCACAGTATCACTGAGACACCACGGACTTCCAGAGATCAGCATCCAAATTCTGCACAGAGGTAGGATCAAATATACTTGGATCATTTCTGAAAAGGGTTTATCTTTCCTGTATATAGCCTGCAGCCCCCTTACTCACCCACTTCCAGTTTACTTCTAATAATTTTTCTCCCTATCCACCTCAAATATTCTATTTTTTCCCCAGATTAAGCTGTGTTTTTAACGCTCCCCACAACTGGCAACAGAAAAAAAAGTTGAGGAGTTTTCTGTTTCAGACAGCCTCTCGTGTCCTGGATGAACACTCCTTCCCCTGAGTCCTTGCACTTGGCTCCCTGCAGATGCACCTCAGATGCTTCAACTCTACCTCTGTTATCATGTCACATTGTACAGGTGGATTTGATGAACATGTCTGGAAAACCATTACTATCCTCGCAAACACTTGTGGCCCGCAAGAGTTGAAACCAGAATCCCAGCAACAAAGAGAGATTTACCTCGCTGGGACGTTACAAAGATTTTACACGTTTTGATATTATAATATTGTTAAGGTACATATTATAGTAAAGGTGCAACTTTTCACGTGTTCTTGTACATGTTCATTTCTGTCCCCTCCACGCCATTTCCCTGAAGAACGGGCCCTGCAGACAGAAGGGTTTCAAAATACGCCTGCAGTTACAGCACTGGAGCTGTGCTGTGTCAGACACAGGCTTGGTGTTGAAAGAACTGTCTATACGTTCAGCTGCACATTGTTACAAACATTTGAAGAAGCTGCTGTTTCCAAAAAGGAAGGACAAGTTCTTATTATTACGAAAGCTGGGGGGTTTCCAGGGTTGCTGGTGTGCCAGCAGAGGATCCAGAGCCAGGACAGATAATCACGATAGGAGAAGCTACAAGCGCCCGAGGACCACCTACGCAACATCTGCACGTCTCATGCACCAGGTGTTGCTCCCTGGAGCACATAATTCGGGCATGCACTCAGTGTGCCACTCCTACCACCTCCTGGCTCCCAGCAGAACGATGTCACGCAGTGCCTACAGCTGCGTGCAGAGCGAGGGGCGCCAGCCCCAGCTCAGAGAAATCTGTCATGTACCAAGAATATGTCGTCAGTGCAAATCCAGCCCACAGCTGGGAACTGGCAGGACATACTTGAGGTACCACATTCGCAGAGCAGGAACAGAAAAACTGCTTTGCCCACAACTACCCAAAAACTGCAGGCAGTTTAAGTCAAAGACTTGACAGGAGGCACACAGAGAAGTCGGGGGTCAGGCTCCAAGAGACACAGATTCAGAGTCCAGAAAACAGACTGCAGAGAGGAGCTCGTCCCAGCAGCCAGTGTCACACTGCACACAGATGTGCTTTCTCTGCAGAGCTGAATGCACCTAACATGGCTCTGGTCACTCAGTCCACGGATCCTACACACTTCAAGCATGGGAGCATCTCTGTCCTTCATGCACGAGCTGTTCTCAAAAGCTAAGGCTGAAACCCTGGCAATAGTTCCCCGCTTTCTTTTAAAGCAAAAAAAAAAAAAAAATCACCCAAAGCAACAAAGAAAAACAATCAAAAAACCATCCTGAGTCAAGAGTCTGCTACAGCACAGAACAAAAAAGTGCTCACTCTTCTTCAGGAACAGATTGTGTTTCTTGTATCAGGCTGAAGGTGGCCATGGAATGGGATTCAGTGCATGGATGCAGTTCTGGAGGATCTTTATTTTAATAAATATGCGGGGGGAAAACCTCTGTCAATACAAATCCTATGGAAAATATTGCTCCTGTAGACAGAAGAGAGACCAGTTCTGTTTGTGTACTCAGGCACGGTATATATGAAGATATTTTAGAGGCCTCTATACTTAGCCATTGTGGTTTCAGTCTTTCCCAGGCCAGAGGTAGCTGTGTAAGCATATAGTCAGCACTGGCTAAACAAGTACTTTTGAAACCATACTATTATTACCAAATTAGTTAAAGAAGGTTTCTTTCTTTTTATTTTTTCTTTTCCTTTTTGGCCAGGGTGGGTGGGGAAGAGGGGGGGGAAAATCTAGACTTCAAGATAAAATCATAAAACAGCCGATCAAAAAAAAACCCAAACAAAAACGAAACCAAACAAAAACAAAACCAAATAAACACAAAACCAAACAAAAACAAAACCAAATAAACACAAAACCAAACAAAAACAAAACTAAACCTCATCACCCTTCTAGCCCTTCGAGTGAGATGTGGTTTTTTCAGTATCTCCTTTCTACTGAACTGCAGCCAGACCACTTCAGGTCATGCTTTCCTCTGGTGCTCCGGGGAAAGCAGGGTCCCTCAGGAGCCATGTGGGTGACTCAGGCAGAGAAGCTCCTTCCTCTGAGTCAACGCTGCCCCAGCACCACGTCGAGGGCGCTGACCTGCTGTCTTTCAGAGGAAATAAATGGGTGCCTGACCACACTGGTGGTTGTTAAAGACAACACGAAGCCCTGCACAAACACGGGCGCTTGGCTACGTGACCGCTCCCCATGCGCGGAATTACACTTCTGCCTTCCTCCACGCTCTGCCCTGGATTGTTGCAATGGCTGCTGTGTTTCACCCAGCCCTAAACGCGACCTGAGGCTTGGAGGAACAGCTCCAGCACAGCCCAAAACTAAGAACCTGGAATTTTATTGCTGACCCCTCCTTTGGCCGGCCACATGACCTAAGCATGTCTCTTCCACCGTCTCCTCTCCCACCGTCTCCTCTCCCTTGCTTTCCCCACGTGCAAAAGGGAGATCACGAGAAGAATCCCTTCTGAAAAATGCACTGAAAGGTACTGGTGGAAAACCCCATGTAAGAGAGCACCATAAAGGTGAATTATGTGAGACAGCACTATTAATTAGGTACGCTGATTAAACGTTCTGGGGCTTTTTGCAGTAGAAAAGGCATTAGGGAAAATAAGGGAGATTTGTAAAGAAAGAAGGGAAGTCTTTGGATTTGATATAATCAAGACCTATGATCTTTCTTTAATCCAAGAGAGCCTTGGATTAAGGACCAGACAGGTATTTCCCCCTTTGATGTGAGGGAGTTCAGTGATGCCTACTCTGCAGGAAATTCTCAAAAGGTGCTGAGCATTAGCAGGAGGCTTTTTCCACACGCAACTCAGCTGCCTATAATTACCTGACGGAAAATTCATCCTCTCCTTCCCTAATCGCACGGCTCTGATCACATTCTACATTTGCTCTGGGGACTCCATTTTGGAGCCATGTAACGTTTACAACAGAGTCTGAAAAACACATGAAAAACACACCTGGATCTGAAATTTGGCACAAACTCCTCGAAGGTCCCCCCCAAAAGGTTCGTGACCCTTCTCAGCACAACTGGGAGCAACTTACGGTTTGGCACTGTATCTTGCAGCTTGGACAAGAAGAAAATCTGATCAAACTTGGAAGCTTTGACCAGGATGCACTTGGAGAGCTTCAGTTCAGTTTAGGGGTAAGTTCCAAACTCACAGGCCGGAACAGAGAGCAGCCAAAGGACCTGCACTCCCCTGGCTTGACACAGGTGACAGGGACCCACAGCAGACCTGGCCACTGCCAGCACAGAGACAGCCAGCGAACAGCAGCACTGCAGGCCAGATTGGGAATCACTTCCGAAGCCAATCCCCCACCCATGCGAGTGGTTTCCAGCTTCGAGCAGGCTTAGAGCTTGCATATTGGATTCCCTCTGGGTGAAACTGCACAGCAACTCATGCTTGAGGAGGACAGGCTCGTGCATTCTCCACATCCATGGGATCAGATTAAAATTAGTCCAAAATAACACTGCCCTACCCCACAGTGCTATTGCATGGCTGCCAGGTCCTCAGCACCACCTGTGCCCCTCCAGGTCTGCTCCTCCCGGCCCACTCTGCCACAGCCACCAAGAACCGGAGTGCAGAGGGACAGCAGTGCCCGATTATTTGGGATATCTGCTTTTGAGCACCCTCTGCTGGATATTACAGTTCTCAATGCCCTCCAGGCCAGCGATGCCGCCAGGCTAGCCCTGATCGCGCAGCTAAACGCCGGGGCGTGGAAGCAGGGAGCGCGTCCCGGGCATCCCCGGGATGCCCCGGCACAGTGTGCCAGCGTGCTGTGTGAGGGCACACGGTGCCCACTGAAAACAGCCGCAAAGAAAGGTCAAAGCCAGCAGAAGTCCTCCCCACACGACCGAGCTGCTTACAACTCACTCGGCCTGAAGGAAAGACGCTGCTGAAAAAAGGTGCCGATGGGAACGCCTAAACCGCACTGCTCCCCAGGAGGATGGGGCTGCACAGCTCTGATGGTGTGACATTTCCTCCCGCAGCTCCGACCTGCAGAGGTCACCTGGCCACCGCGACACGGGAGCGGATGACTGGCAAAGAGGGAACTGAGGCAGGCGACAAGACGGGCGATTGTCACCTGGAATCTACAGCCCACGAGGAAAACAACAGCAGCCTCATACCCTACACTTCAGCCTTCGGTGCTCAGAAAGTTGTGGCCACCCCCGATGCCAGTGACCATTCAATGCAGAGATGTTTTGGAATGCAAGGCTTAGGCAGTGACTCCTCTAAGCTAGTGTCCGCTGTCAGATGCCTCGAAGGAAGGTGCTGGAGGTTTGTAGGGCCAGGAAGAGCTTTTAACTGGCCACAGCTGGAAGACTGTCCAGGAGAAGGAAGCCTCACACCTTCCAAACCAGCGAGAATAAAATTGATAAACTGTGTGTACGATTTTTATCCATATAGCTAATCCTTTCTGCATGCTACTATGTTCTCAGCCTCAATTATTTATGTGCTGTAACAAAAAAATAAGTTTCACGTGTGTCAGATGTTTTATTTCAATTTCATTGGAAACCTTGTATTACATAAAAGTATACACAGGAATGCCTGGTTTACTTCTCTGTACTTCTAAGTTTATATACCTCTGTCACGTTGCTTTTTATTACTCTTCACTCTAATGAAGGATGCATAATCTTTTTCAGTCTTTCCACACCTCCAGGCATTTTCATCACCTTGTTCTGTTAAATATTTGTAGCAGGGTGATCAGAAATGAACGCATGGTATTTTATTTTTAAGACCGGAGCCCCAGAGAATCACTTATCCTTCCACCAAGGAGATCCCACACGTCCCCAACGCCAGCAGCCAGAGCGAGGGGAGAGATGGAGGAAGCGGGGCTTATTTCACCCTTTCACACTGCAAAATTCTCGACTACTGGAGGAGTTCTGTGCTCCCGTCCCGTGCCAGCCAGCCTGCCTCGGCTGTGGTAAGGCAAACGAAAAGGCATTAACCCTGCTCCCTGCCAGGAAACAAAGCCTCCCACTCATTCCTGAGAAAAGTTAAAGGTACTCATTTCTGAGGGACTTGCGGGGTGGGTAGATGGAGTGCAGTTCTCCAAAGATAGCTCAGAAATAACCTGGGAGGATCCCAGATGAAGGCTGGGTGTCTTCTTACATCTGTCTGGTTTCCGAGATGGAGTGTAAACAGTGGCACATTAGCTTAGATTAATTACAGGCTGCCGGTGTTTTGCTTTCATGTAGCTGAGCTCTGGGAACATAACACCGCTGATAATTAAATAGCGCCTGCCATCAAAGGGCTCCAAACCACCCAGCAAACCAGGCAGGCTGCTCAGGCAGGACTGCTGGGGTGGCACACAGCAGCAGCTTAGCAGGACACAGGAACACAGCAGGCTTGTTTAGGAAATGAGAGATTTCTACTGAAACTACAGACGGAATTATCACGTGTTTTACATTAAGTACTGTACAGTCAGACCTGGGCAGGATTAGCATCAGTGCCAGGAGACCTTCACCATTCACAGACAAAGTTTTATATCCCATGAGAAAGATCATTTCTTCCATTATAAGACTCCTTACTTTTTCTTTTTTTTTCCTGGAACAATGGCTCATTAATGACTGAAGAATTAAAAAAAAAAGTTATCTCCTACTTTGTTTTCTGCAGGGTGAGAAAATACAGAACCAGAGATAGGTGCCAAGAGAGAAAAACTCATGGGAATTGAGTTAATTTTGTCACCACGTCCCCTCCTTCCCCTTCTCCTTCCACACACACCACTGCCCATTAGTTAGGAGGGATTTTGTGCCAGGCTCACCAGCGTAGCAGTGTCAATACTGGGGTGGATGACCAAACCCCCATATACCATCTGGGTTACCACATCCCTGCTCATTTCCTTTTCTGCCCCTGCATTTTCCAGACCAAAAGCTGCTTTTCTGTTCTTGCCCCATCCCCTTGAGCCAATGCCCACCAAGGTCAGGGAAGAGCACGGTTTCTTTGGCTGGGAAGGCTGAATGAATCGCTCCTGTGAGGCTGGGCTGCTCCCCAGAACTGCAGCCCAGAACCCATCAGATGTTCTCTTAGAGACACCAAAATGAGAGGTCTGTGTGGAAGCCACAGGGAGAGCAGGGGTTGCCAGGATGCAGCTCTGTGCTCTCACTTGGAACGAGGGGCAGAACTAGGGGAGGGGTACCCGTTTTTCCTGCCCACCACAGGGCACTACCTCACACTGCCCTGCAGACAGGACTGGGAACCTGCAGCTCAGCAACGCAGCGTCTCAAGATCAGCTGCCCCTTGCAGGCAGGATCTCGGGACTGGGGACACTGACACACTGAAACACACACCACATCCCTTCAGTATTCCCACAGTAACTCAGAAACTCCAGCTTGAGCATCAGCAGCACCACCGAAGGGCAAAAACCACGTGCTGTCCTCTTGAGCACAGCATCACCACTGGGTTTCACACAGCCTGCCCTCTGTGCAGGGACAGTGACCAATTCAGCAAACTTCACCTTCCTCAGATTTAAGCTGAGGCCACAGACGCTCTCCAAAACCCACCCAGGCTGCAGCCTGCCCGCTGATACGAGACAGCCAAAATGCCTGGCCAGGAGGAGATCCACAGCAATGACAGCCACAGGGAGAGGGGCTTAAGGGCGAAAGAAGGAAGGGAGCAAACTTTACACAGGAGCAGCACTGACTTTTGAATGGTTAACTGCACGTTACTGGAGTTTAGTTAATAACCTGAAGTGAGACGCACGCTGCCATGCAGCACCTCCTCTCCTAACAGAGGCATCTTTTTGACACATCCTGCAGACAGCCATTGCCACACAACAGGTGAATAAAAGCCATGAATATTAAGTCTGCACCACAGCATTTGATACAGCAGCTGGAACATGCCATAAAGCACCAAGCAATAAAGTACAAGAAACTCAAGGAGACAGAAAGCTACCAAACTTCTACAATATCTGCCAGTATTGTTCAATTACCTACCACCTTCCTAGGAACCATGGACAGTCAAAAAAGCAGGACCAGCCACAGAGCCCGCAAATAAAGCTGAAGTCGTCCTCCTCTGCTCTCTCACACTCTTGAGTAACAGAGAAGATGAACTCCACCTGGGCTCCTTCAAATGGCAATTGCAATCCTTTGCACTCTGCTGCTCACAGCTCAGGTAAAGCCCGTTAAGGAAAGCAGCCACTCAGGCTTAACAGAAGTCACAGAGGCTGGGTTAACCCCGTAAATCTCAGTTCCCAGCCCTCACCCTCACAACTTGAATCCTCCAAGTGAGATCTGAAGACTTTATTGCCATTAGCACAAAGAGCATATCCCAGAGCCTTCGGATCTCTCACTTCAGACCAGGACCCCAGCGTGCCACGAGCTCTCTGCCAGCAAAGCTGTGTGGCTTTTGGTCTGCAACGTGTGCCTTGTGCTGCAGGAATATCCAGGGGCCCCAGTGTAGTAGGCACTACAAAGCACGAGACAGAAATTAATTCACATAGTTGTTATCCTCCTAGATAAACATAAAAATCTTATACTGAAGAGTTTGCCCATCTCCTTTTTTAGTAGGACAATCATAGAGCAACACTGGCATTCCTCTCACTCACAGTGGCATAAGGGAGAAGACTGAAAAACTTACTCAGCTGCCAGAGGTGTGACTGCAGCATGTCAGAGGAGCAGGCAGGTGACCCTGGAGAGCTCATGGAGAAAGAGCAGCAGTTTCCACCCACTCGTTTGCCTGAGTATGTCCCAGAGAGCAGATTTATTGTCACCAGTGCAGCTACACTTGCCCTGCTGCTGTTACCTGGGTGTGGCAGAGGCGACAGCGAGCTCAGGTGGGCTGTGTCCACCCCTGGGCACTTCCACACGGCAGGAACACCTTCCTTTCTCCTGAAATTGCTCCCACTGCACCAGCAGAAACAGCAGAGGAAGACAAGCCAAAGAGCGGAACCAGAAACTGCAAAACCTAAGCCCTCTTTACACCAAGTTGCATCTGCTCCTCGCACATTTCATGGAGGGATACATTTCTGTTCCAACACCCCTGAAAGCCCAAGGTCTCCACTCGTCAGCGTGCTGCCAGCGCTGGGGCTCTTCCTGATATATTTAGAGCTCGCAGCATCACACCAGCTCCCCTGCTCATTAAGCCATGATATTTGAGCTATGACTTTCATTGCTGCTTTCAAGGTAACCTGTCTGAAGAAGCTCTCAGACTGTAAATCTGGTTGCTGAGCACGAAAACTATGGCTGCCCCACTGCGATACTGTCGCTGCAGTGAGCTTGGCTTTTTATTTAGAGAGCAGGTTTTATGCCTGTCTTGCAAGGACAAACTCCTGATCAAGACTGAAAATCTGGGTGAGACAACTGACCAATGCATCTGACCCAAGGCTGAAAATAAAAGCTGGCTTCCCACCTTAGTTTCCAAGTAAACTCCACCAAATGACGCAGCACCCCATACTGCATTTCACAGGCAGTACAGATATATTTAGCCCAGCATGTCCCTCCCAAAGCACAGTGTGGGGCACAACTGGCTGAGCAGAAGCCAGGCAGGAATACAGGAAAACAAACCAGGCAAACCATCCTCTCCTCCTCAGCAGCATGGCTCTTGTTCACTTGCTTTGTTTAACATAAACAAACAAGCAAAACCCCAAAACAAGGAAACTTCACAAGAGGAGTTTTATTTTCAGGTCAGGCAGCAAACCCAAGAGCTGTAATTAGGTCCTGGAAACTAGCAGTTTAATTTATTTGTGTTGTTGAGTGTTCTTTGTATTTCCATCCCAGAGTCAGACAAAACCAGCATCTACCCTTTCTCCAAAGGCTTGTGAGAGAAAATGGTGTAAACGCCGCACAAGCATCAGTGCATGTGAACGGGGAATCTCCTTTCACGGGTGTGAAACGAGGAAAACAAGCCACTTGAACAGTGATACATGGGTGCCTGAAGGAGCACGCTGGTCGCTTTTGGGATCTAGAGAAGTGCCTGAGGGAGAGGAATTTCCGTGCTGTATAGACAAATAACATGCAAATAACTTGGTGTATTTCAGGAGACACTTCCCCTGCAAGATGTTTGCAGGGGATCACCCCAGGGCTGGGGGAGGGTTAGAAAATAAATGTAGCTCTAGGAAGCTGAGGTTTTGCCCTCAGGGCCCTGGGAAGTGATCTCCTCCTCAGCCTCCACCAAATCAGATAACAAAAAAGCCAAATTATTGTGATCGGAATGATAGAAGGCAGCGGCTGCTCAGAAGCATCCACCAAGCAGGGTCTTGGCACCAGCTGGTTGTAGGAGGTGATGAACCTGTTCCAGCCAGAAAGCTACAGGAGGGCTCCCTGCCTCCTCTGCCACGCAGGAGCACAAGGCATCTTCTTGGCTTCCATGTTGGGCCATCTCCTAGCCTCAGCTGAGGAAATTACACACTGAAGTCTTGGTCAGGAAAGACTTCTTCTCGAATCAGGAAAACGATCCACTGCATACTAGAAATGAATAGAGAAATCCCAGCAAAACACAACAAAGCTGCATGAACAGGAGCATCCCATCAAGACCCCTGTTCTGCAGCTCTGCCTAACACGGCTGGCTTTAGTTCAAGTCTTTGGGAAACTCTCACTCCAAAGGATGAACTCTCAGTCCGGAGCTGGCCCAAGCACAGCGTGATTCCTTAAGGAGCCCTCGGTGCAAAACGCAAAACCATTTCTCTTACCACTTTCCTCATCCCCAAAAGGGAGGTAAGGTGGAGTCGGGGAAGATTCGTTGCCATGATAAGACTTCAATGTCTGAGTAACACTACAGGCAGAGAGACTTCTCATTTCTCAGACTTGCACTACTTCATCCTCTCCTGTGACGATTTAAGAGGCTGAGTGGAGTGCCTGTCTCCCAGACTTTCACTCCTTTCCCCTAAAGTGTGCTCTCTTCAGGCCTTATTTCCACGTCCTTCCCTCAGCCAAGAGAGGCCAAGCACAGCTTTTTGCTGTGTTATCGCTGCCCCAGACAGCCAGGAGAGGAGACTATTATTTAAAGAGGTGCCGAGTGAGATTGGGATAGGATTGTAATTACTGGCCCCCAGGCACCCTAAAGCAGAGGACCACAACGTGCAGAGATATGAATAACCCTCCTCCTGAGAGTTGAGGAAACTTCTTTCTCTGATCAGACTTTTTAAAAAGCAATAGAAGATTTTTCTCTAATTAGAGGTCAAAACATTGTTTTTCAAACCTCTGCTAGTTAATTCCCGTCCTATAGGCTGTGTACGTATCGCTGACAATGTCTATTACCCAAACACGTAAGAATGACAGGCATAACTTCTTATCCCTGACTGGGTGAGTGCAATGCTTGGAACCAAGTTTATGATGCAAATATTTGAAGCTAAGATGCCAAAATTCAGGTCCCTTCAGAAGTGCCTGCTTTAGCACACTACCACTGTATCCATAATGAAAATGACTAGTTAAAATACTCACAAAGAGCATGGTAAGCTCTTCAAACACAATCAAACACTACTCTTCCTCTAAATATTGGCCAATACTAGCCAAAAAGGTTAAAATACTCACCTAGCTCATCACTGTTCCAGTGATGTAATGCTTGTAGCAGTCCCACCACAGAAGGGAGGTTTCTGTGAGAACTAGGCTTTTCTCCTTCAAGAACATGTCTCCCACTCGTTTAGATTAATTGATTTCACACACAGTTGTTTATGTGTGTGGCCTCCCTTGATTTTCTGAGCTCTCTTCACTCCAAACAAAACAGCTTAGGGATGTAGATGGAGCCAATTGCATTTGGGAAGAGGGGAGATAACACCTCAAAGCCAGACAGAAAAGGACATTTCTTGCTTCAGAGACTTTTCTCTGGATTATGCTTTGAGGCAGCCTGACAAAAGCATGCTTCTGTGGAACACCATAAAACTGCTTCAGAGACACACTGCACAGAGCCCGGCAGGAAAAACCACCCCACAATGGTGGGAAGGGGGAAAAGTAACTTCTGAGGAGAAAGATATATGGCAAGCTGTGAGATTGCAAACAATAGATGACCAAGTGCCTGTCTTAAATTTTAAAACACCCAGATTTCATATAACAGCTCGTAGCTAGGCTGGGAGAGCACCAGAATCCTCATTCGTGCATGGAACATGCATCAGGCAGCTGTGCAGTGCACTACCAAATGCTGGTTCGGAAGGAAAATTTATCTTCGGAAAGAAATCTGGATATTAATTTGAAAGCACAACACAGAGCAAGAAAGATTAACTGCCCTCAGCCTTTCCAGCCATGTGGACGCACCACGGATTCAATCTGCACTGAATTACAAGTCATCACTGACAAAGCATTGAAGTAGCCAGCCAGCAAAACCAGTGGAAATATACTTTTGTGGATCTGGTCAGAGAATAGAATCTCAGTTCCCCAAGAAGGGCTGGGATTTCAGCATTTGCCTGCATCTCAAACGGGGATGAAAGGTCAAAATATTACACTATTTCATAGTATGAACAATTCCAAATGCTTTTGACTTGAAAATGCGGGGCAGGAGGGAAGATATTACTGATGAAAACAAAGCATTCAGAATGTTTTACCAGAACTTTCTCTCTTTACCAGCACTGCACAAATGCATGGGCCCTGGTTTTATCCGCCACGGTGAGAGAAGGGCTGGCCGATGTCCCTGCAAGGCCGCTCTCCGCAATCTTTGCCAAGTCACAGAGAAAGGAAGATGAACACGAGCCAACAGGGTGCTGCTGTGGCAAAGAAAGCCAACGGGTCGCTGGGTTACATCAACAACGAGGGCATCCCCAGACCAGAAGAAGTCATAATCCCACTCTACTGGGGCCACACCTGGAATCCTGTCTTCCATTTTGGTCCCTGCCGTGCAAAAAAGAGATGTGGACAGGCTCCAGAGGGTCCAGGGAAGGGGCCACAAAGATGACCAAAGGAGTGGGGAGCCTGCATGGGCCCTGGTTTTATCCACCACGGTGAGAGGAGAGCTGGCCGATGTCACTGCAAGGCCGCTCTCCGCAATCTTTGCCAAGTCACAGAGACAGGAAGATGAACACGAGCCAACAGTGTGCTGCTGTGGCAAAGAAAGCCAACGGGACGCTGGGTTACATCAACAACGAGGGCATCCCCAGACCAGAAGAAGTCATAATCCCACTCTACTGGGGCCACACCTGGAATCCTGTCTTCCATTTCGGTCCCTGCCGTGCAAAAAAGAGATGTGGACAGGCTCCAGAGGGTCCAGGGAGGGGCCACAAAGATGACCAAAGGAGTGGGGAGCCTGCCAGTGAGGAGGGGCTGAGAGAAGAGGGCCTTGAGAAATGAAGGCTTAGGGGAGATCTTATCCCCGTGTTCCAGTATTTAAACGGTGGCTACAAAGAAAGCGGAGACTCCCTTCTCACAGGGAGCCACACGGAAAAGATGCGGGGTAAAGGGTACAAGTTGCTCCTGGGGAGATTCCAACTGGACACAAAAGGAAAATTTTTCACAATGGAAACAATCAGGCACTGGAATAATCTCCCTAGGGAAGTGGTGGATTCCCCAGCACTGGACACTTTTCAGATTCGCTGGACACGGTGCTGGGCCATCTTGTTCAGCCCATGCTTTTGCCAAGAAAGGCTGGATCAGATGGTCCTTGATGTCCCTTCCAACCTGTTATTCTGTGATTCTGTGAAAACGACATGTTGATCCAAAACGAGAGATTTTGGGATGATGACCTGAAATTTAAACTCTTGTTCTGGATTTCAACATAAAATGACATTTAAGTCGAAATGTCAATTGGAAACAGAAATCATTAGGTTTTGAAACATCACTACAGAAAAGCATGTTTTTCTTCTGAGAATTTCAATTTAGATCAAACCATGTTTTCTCCTGGGAGCTTTTTTTAAATTCTTCCAGCTCTGTGTTTGTTTGTTGTGCGGACATTTGCTCCAAGCATAGAGCTGTCTGCAATGGTGTTATCCACACTGGGAACACACCGGAGATTCCTTGGAGAAGTCCAGGAATACACCTGCACCCAGACTTTCTTAGGAAGCTGAACCATTACAGAGTAATTAGCTATTTTAATTCGGGGAAATGGTCCACGGTGTCAGATGAGCAGCAAACAGAAACTCACTTTGCACACAGAGGAGGAGTGGGGTCTGCAGATACTCCTGGATGCCCTCCAAAGCATCTTTCGTCATCAGCATCCGAGATTACACATCTCTCTCCAAAGGCTGGCTTTGCAAAGCCTTGGAGAGGAAAAGGCAAGTGGGCCTCTGGAAACACTCAGCTACATCTAAAAGCTCGTTACTTATTTAATATTATTCCTGTGCAGACACAAACCCCACAAACAAAAGCCTAACCCCAACCTCAGTAACCCACAAAATTTCTGTGCAGACACCTTTAGGCAGACGTACAACCACCAAGAGAAAGCCTTGAGTGACAGGACCAGGCGATGAATTTGATGTGCTGATGCTGGTATTAAAAGCCGAAGGCGGCTGTACGTGTGGACAGAGGAGCTGAAGGGAAAAGTAAAATGTATTTAGGTGGAGTCACACCTGTTGACTGAGCGGACCAGCAACATTTGCCTGAAACCAAATGGAGAACAGATTATGTTCAAGCAACTCTGGAGCTTTTAACATCAGCCCAGCACCTGCTAGTTGATGGACTTTCTGGATGTCAGTCTATAACTTGGGAATGGGTGTTGCTTTGGAGCTCTTTCAATCCAGGCTGAGTTTAGAAAGCTATGACCACCCCATGGCAGCCTCTGCTGCCTGTCCCAAGATGTCAGTGAGCCACAATTTCCACAAGACTGGACTAGAGCCTTGCTCTAGCTCCCAGCAAACACATCCTCTTGCACACAGGTCTGCTGGATAATCCTTCCCTGGCTGTGGACAAAGGTTTTGGGCTTCGTGAAGATCACCACCTCTCTTACCAGGAGGAAGAATGAGTTGCTGACCAGTTGGGAAGTTAAGAGGCTAATACTCCCTGTTGCCTCAGGGAGCTGTAGGAATTTGTTACAGGTAACAGGCAAAGCTTTCCATGCCTGCTCCGAGGCATCCTGTGGTGGTCAGCTTCCATCTGCTCTGCTGGCGATGGACTGCATGAAGCACGAGGTTTGCCAACTCAGATCTCAGCCAGGTTTACCAAAAGCAGCAACAAACTGACAGAACTTTCTCTCTAATGTATTTAAAACACATTTCCTAGTTCAGCCTGTAAGCTAAAGTAAGGCTTAGGTAACACACACTAACTCTGTCTAAACTTAACTGCTTTTCCTATCACTTCTAGCTTGGTTTCATGCTTGACTTGAAAGCATTACCTGGCCTCTATAAGTAGGGCCTGGTCCAGACTATCAAGGTTACCCCACAAAACTTTTTTTAGTTCAAGAAATTTAAAAAAAAAAAAAAAAGAAGAAAAAAAATAAATACACACTCCTCTCAACACCCCAGAGTCAGCTGTGCTGACAAAGATGCCTCCATGGTCACAGCTGTGCCCACAGAAAATGCTGTGGCTCCCCTTCTTTCATGGGCTATGGCACAGACACAGTCTAACACAAGCAGCCAAACTCAGACACTAAATTGTTCCTGGTGTGTGAGTCTGACCTCATTGGCACCATTTTCTTAGAAGATAAAGAAGTTTTAGGTATCTTGTAGATAAAAGCTTGGGTTGTTACCTGCAGCAGGGTCTTCTAGCACTGGGGTGCAACTGCTGTCACGCAGAAATACAGACCCTTACATCTCCTCAGCATGCTGTGGGGGAGAGCTTTGGAGCCTTCCAGCAGCTCCTTGGAAAGCAGCAGAGCCTGTGCAGCTTCAGTAGAAACTGAACAAAGCCAGTGCTGCACTTACCGAGCTTACCCAGCTGAAAACCTCCCTGCCATTCACAAAAAATTGTTCAGCGTTCATTTTGAGCGCTGGCAAAACTCCCAAACAGCTAGTTAAGAATACGTGGAGAAGGGGAATAGCAATAAAAACAGAAAAGAAACTGGGACAGGTAATTGGTCGTAATTCACAGGAGCACTCACTCCCTTCTACCTGTACCCCAGGCTGTGAAATCTGCACAGGTGGAATAACAGCTGCAGCCACCCACAAGGCTGCAGATGTTGCTGAGAGACCTGGTTTGTGCACGGCACACACGGGAGCAGGAGCTGACATTCGGGTCTAAAACCAGAAGCTTCCATTGCAGCGTGCAGAGTAATGGGGTGAGCCCATGGATATCTGCATCAGCTCAGTGTAAGACTGCAAAGCTTCAGTTAGTTTTCAGAGACGCAAAACCGGGCGAAATCGACAGTGATGACAGCCACAGGATACTGCAAACCTTCCCAGCTGTGACACAGAAATGATAATGGCAAAATATTTACTAAACAAAGCCTTGACGTGCTGCCAGGACCAGTACTTCCAGTAATTATCAACAAATCTGGGCCACAGAATATAATAAAGGAACCTGTAGAATTGTTCGAGCCGTAAAAACAGAGGAGGGGGGGAAAAAAAGGAACTTAATTTTCCTTTGTACAGTATCAATTTTTTATGTTAGAGACAATTTCGAAGTACTCAGAACACCTCAGGGAGTAATGAACCTGACAGTCACAAAATTATTTTTTCTGAAAAATGTTCCATTAATGAAGACATGCTTGGGCTCATATGTCTCTCTCGACACTCCGTGATACATAACAAAGCTCAGAGAGGTTTTCCAGCTAAGCAAGGGAGATTGGTATTTAATTTGCTTTACAGCTCCAACTTGTCCATAACAGAGGTGCTACAATGCTTCGGGACTCTGTTAAACAATGCTACCAAACCAGCCAAAAAGCTAAATACAGAACAACTGGAAAAGGAAGATAAATTTAGAGAGACCACTGAAATACTAGTATTCCTGCGACTTTTGTTAACCCTCTGTCCTTAATGATGGACAAAACCAAACCCGAAACACATGTTCCACCCAATCACTCCAGTCTCCCTCACCTCCAACTAAGATGGGAGAGTTTACAGAAAACATCTTTTCCCTCAAATCCTTCAAATAAACTAAGACTTAAACTTCATATGTGTTCACAAATCTCTCTCCATATAAAGATACAATGTTGTTCTGCTTTTCTTTCCCTAAGACAAAAACTATCAAACCCTTTGAGCCTTTCCCATGAGCTACTTAAAACCACAAATTAATCTAAACCAAGAGCTCTTTACCAAGCCCTGCACGCAGCACTGCCATGAGCTCCCCGGCCCCAGACCGATTCCTCCTCCAGGAAGACTCACTCCATTTGAGTATCCCTGGTACGCTGTGCATAAATTCATCTCGTTCTTTTTTGCTCCAGAGGCTGAGATGAAGCTTTGCAAAATGGACTAGTCATTTTGAGTAATCAAGTCCAGATTACTCAAGAATGCCCGAGCATCCGAAATAGCTGAACCTCGGGAAAAAAACAGGACCTTTGACAGCATTTAGAGTTGGATACCCCAAATCTCCAGTCAGGAAAACCCTGGCCTGCGTTACCTTCGCTCTGAATATGAGAGTATTAAACCCAAGGCCACCGGGTTAGCTCAAAGAGGGGCAGAGGAGGCCAGGACTCAAACCATCTCTCTCATGTGGCAGACCACAGCATTAGCTGCAGGCATGCCTGGAAAGAGAGATCAATCAGGGGTCTCTTGCAGGGTTATGCAGGACACGAATGGTTTGATCCCGACGGTTTTATTTAGATGGAGAAGGCTGCCAGGTTGGGCCGTATTTACTGTCTCAAACTCGGAAATTCTAAAGAAAGCAAATTCTGTCCCGCCTGGCAGAAACAGGAGCACTCCCTTTCCTGTGCTTGTCCCTCTCTCCAGCTCCTCTGAAGATGAGGGGCACATCACTCACTTCTCAAACAAACTTGCACAAAAGCCAGCTTGGGGAAGCCCAGCTCTGAACAAAGTGAAATAGAGAAAATGCCTTGGCGGGGAAGCACCTCCTTCTTCCCCACTGCTGGGATTCCTACGGGAGCAGAAAGAGGCACTATCCCTTTAGAGCTGGCCAGGGAACAACTCAGCATGCCTGGTCTCTGGGAGCAACCACAGCCTGAAGGAAAAGGACTGTGGGCTACAGCGGGACAAGGGGAGATTTCCTGAAGCCCACTGCAGAATAAATACTCAGAGATGAGAGGACAAGGGACCCTCCAGTCCTGAGGACTGTGCAACCAGATTTAAAAATAAAACCTACAAGGGGGAGAACTGGCTTGCCCGGGACCTTGAAAGAGCCAGCATCCTCCGAGAAGAGGGAGCGAGCGGCAAACCACCAGCCCAAGGCAGCCAGGAAACGCGGCAGCAGGAGCCAGAGCCACAGCTCAGCCACAAGAGAACAGGTCGGCTTAGGAGGGAAGAAGCCGGCTGGGGAGTTAAATTTAGACAGGTAAACATTCCGAGGGGAAGAGATGGGGTTCAGAGAGCCCTCACGTCTGCCACTGCCAGCCCCTGGGGACAACCCTTCAAAGGCACCTTAGAGCAGGGCTGTTGGGGCCAGTGGGTTGGGAGCACACAGCTGTGTGGGCATTTTCACCCCAGCGTTTGCTCCGAGCATCTTCCTGCCTGGCAGCATCCCCAGCAAGCAGGAAAGCTGTAGAGAGAAGCATGGAGGACACTGCAGCCTAAGGAAAGGTGCAAGTCCTGGCTACGCGGGCTACAAGGGGACCTTGCAAAGGAGACGTACCAGGGGAAACCCAAAGATGGGGTTCATAGAGCCCTCACGTCTGCCACTGCCAGCCCCTGGGGACAACCCTTCAAAGGCACCTTAGAGCAGGGCTGTCAGGGCCAGTGGGTTGGGAGCACACAGCTGTGTGGGCATTTTCACCCCAGCATTTGCTCCGAGCATCTTCCTGCCTGGCAGCATCCCCAGCAAGCAGGAAAGCTGCTGAGAGAAGCACGGAGGACACTGCAGCCTAAGGAAAGGTGCAAGTCCTGGCTACGCGGGCTACAAGGGGACCTTGCAAAGGAGACGTACCAGGGGAAACCCAACCAGCAACACGGGGGCCACAGCACCAGAGTGGCCATTTGGGTGTCAGAGCCCTTCTGAGCTCCCTTTCTGAGGGAAAAAAAGAGTTAAAGAAGCAGGGAGTTAGTCCTGCCAACTCAGCCAACCTCTAGAGTTTGAATCATCCAGACCCCAGGAACTGGAGGGGCCACAGGCAGTCCCCTCCCCGCCCTGCCTGCAGCCCTGGGGCAAGCCATCAAAGCCTGTTTTAGAGTCCAAGGACAAAGGAGGGATCCCCCGGGCAGACTGCAGCCATGCACAGTGGGCTGCCAGCAGCTGTGCAGTTGCGAGGCACGCGAGAGCATCCCCGCTTCGGGGAGCCGCTGTGCCCAGAGAGCATCTGCCCCAGTGACCCCGCAGCCCCACCTCTCGCCGAGCAGCCCAGTGAGCTCCAGCAAGTCCTAAACCACGGCTTGGAAGGGGGGTGGATCACAGGGTCTGGTCTCGTCCCTAATTCCGTCCATATGGTCTCAGCCAGTTGTCTCTGCAGTGAGCCCAAGAACTTGCACTTCAGTGAAGCATCCCTTCCAAAGAGACACCCGGTCTCTACTGGAAGATTTTAAGAAAGCTGCCTTTGGTCTTTTGTTCCGAAGGTTAATCACCCTGCTGTTAACAACTCTGCCTGTTTCTAACAGAGCTTCAATGCTCAGCCACATGCCTTAAGTTCTCCTCTTGAATCAGAAAGTTCTCCAAGCACCAGCTACTTTCAGAGCTGCTGAAAGCAGTCAGGTATCACACCATGCTACATCTTAATGTTCTTTCTGAAATGCTACCCAGGTCCTCATTCCTTAAATCTCCCATTAGAAAAGGATTTTTTTAGTCCAGGAGAAATTCCCCTGGGCCCTCTCTGCGCTGCCTCCAGTTTTGATAAAGTCTGTATGCCTTCTCCTAGGAAGCAAAGCTCCCTTTCTATGCAAAAGTGGAATCAAATCACAGACTGCCCTGTTTTACATAACATGCCTTGGCCATCCGCATCCTGATTTTAAAAGTACTGTGCTTAAAACTCTCTCTGAAATGCTCAGTGTGTGTGTGTGTGAGTGTGTGTCCAATTTATTTGGAAATGATGAAATGGTTTTCACTCAAACTTTGATCAGCTGCTAGAAAAAAAAAGATCTTATGAATAGAAACAATTTATATTCATTTAAATGAGTAATCATGCAGTTTTTGGAAAAGAGCTGGTTTCCCTGTGTGCCTTGAAACCCAAACCCAACAACTTCAGGACAAAAGACTCAAGATGTGAAGCAGTCCAGAAACAGAGGGGCCTACTGGGCTAGAGAAAGGGGCAAATAGCTTAAAGGTAACTTTAAATTTCACAGTATTTGATCTCTTCCTAAAAGAACAAGCTCCTGGAGACTTCGCTATACAAGAATGTTCATTTTTCTTTAAAACATAGGACCCCCAACTTTGTAGACCAAGTTGTTTCAAAATTTCTATTTTTTTTTCAATTGATGTAATGAATTCTGGCAGACTGGGAGGGAAAGGGCCGAGAAAGAAGACTTCTCAGGGATGGGAGCCTGCAGCCACAACTTCAGTTTCAGCTTTCCTAAACAGAGATCAGCCACATGTGGAAGGACATTTTCCATGTCCATGCAGTAGAGACAAGGGAAAGGACACGGAGAGGAGAGGTGTGCTGATACTGAAGGGGCCTGGGAGGGACTCCTTTCCAAAGGAAGGAATCTGTTGCAGACACTCCTGGGCACAGAAACGTGAGTGAGCAACGGAGCCTGCGAGCAGAGGAAACCCACGGCTGGAATGGGGCCAGCTCACTCCCCCAGCTCTGCCTCCCAACCCGCACCAGCAGTTCATCCTCGTGCTTCTCTCCTCACAGACTCGGCTAATTTCTTTAAAGAAGGATAAAAACCCGGGTACTTGGGCTAGCTTCTCTGCACACGTGGCAACTCACCCCATACCTTGGATGTTTGGGGTGAAAAACATTCCACTTGAATTCCTGCTGAGCTCAGCCTTCGCCTTGGCTGAACCCAGGTGTCCATGCACAGGACACTGGTTTAAGAGCAGTCTGTCTCTCTCCTGCCAACTTTGAGAAAGCCCACTTCTTTCTCTTTAGGGAAGAAGAGCATGTACCCAGTTTGGTTCTCCATTTACAACTGCATCTGTGTGACAGAACACAGGCACCTGCAGGTGAAACGGCCACCATCAGAAAAAGTGGTCCCTTCAGCTCACGTGTCCACGCCCAGCAGCAAATGTGGGAAGGAAGGGCCATGACAGGCTCACACCTGAGCGTTGGTGTGATGTGGGGAAGGTGGGGGAGGCATTAGAGGTGTGCATGCACCAGGCAGGCTCCGAAGGGACAGACGGACAAAGATGGGTGTAAAGGAGAGAGATACCTTGTGTGTGCCCCATGCCGTGTGGACACAAAAGCCCTCATAAAAGGCACCAAGAAAGAGCCCTCAACACCCAGGCAGATAAGGCAGCGTTGATGCACACAGCCCTATGTGCAGGTGATGTGGGGCAGAGCAGGTTACACTGGAAACGTGCAGGTGCACACAAGGAACGCGATGCACACGCACCCAAGGATCTGGCTATGAAGAAACTGAAGTGAGAGCGTAAGTGGCAGTACACATGAAAGAAACAGCTCTGTCACAAAAAAACCCTGACCCCAAAGGTGAACAGGTGAGTATGTGGGTGCAGGCAGCAGGGCAGGAGTGATGGTGATCACACACTGTAGGGCAGCCAGGAATGCATTAAGAGGTAGGTGAGAGTTGGACAGAGAGACTTACAGGCACACTCACCTGATGGCAGAGGAAAACTATCAAAAACACGGGGCAACAAAGTGTATCAGAGCACACAAAAGTATGTTTGGGGAAGTTGGTTTACGCATACCACTAAGGGAAGTATTGCACCACGATTCCCAGAAGAAAAACCAAGTTTCATAAAAGAGCATGTCTGTTACAGACATAACTGGGATGCTCATGCTCTGGTACTGTGAAACCGGGCACACTTTCACTTCTCATCTGTGCTTCCAAGAGCACAAGGACCCTTTCCCATGCCACATGCCACGGCTCGTGCTGGCACATGCTGCCACACCACAGGCACACGGTGAGAAGGACGCTGTGGGTGCTCTCGGGAAAGCCACTGTGCTCACGCTCGGGGAAAGGATCCTCATCTGACAGTAAAATCCCTGTGATCACAGTAAGGTCCATCTCACTGGAGTAACATCTGTTTTGCTGAACTCGTGTCCGTCATGCCTGAGGAACATCTGTTTCACCAGCACAGCGTCTGCCACCCCGGAGGAGCATCCCTCGCACCCCAGCAACATCCCTCGTACCAGAGGGTGGCCCCTCACACCCCGGCAGCGTCTCCTCTGACACCGCAGGTCTCTCCCACCGCAGACGGACAACCGAGGCCACCCCGGGGCCACCCCGCGATCGGCCCCGCGCTTCGGTGGTCCCTCCGCTGCCCCGTGTCGCTGGCGGGCTCACACGGGGCTGCTGCCGGCGGCGGCGGCTCGGCTCCCCGACGGCCCCT
>VWPU01017171.1:0-29792 GCA_013398955.1 Callaeas wilsoni | reverse complement strand
ACACACATAAAAATGTAGCTATTCCATATCTTACTCTTTTTCTGGATCCAGTTTTCAAATGCACAGCACCTCTAGATGTAGGAATTGTTTTGTGCGTTCACACCAGTTGTGTATGCTCATCTGCTTAAACCCTGGAATTACCTAAGGACTGTTGTGTCGCTGAGCAGAATTGAAGTGGGCTCTGGCAAGCCGCTCCAGTAGTTAGGTGAGCTGAAAATCAAGCAGGGCAAGGGTTAAAATAGGGCTTCCATGGGGCTCCATCCTAGACTCAGTTCTCTTCAACATCTTTATGAACGACTTGGATGCAGGACTCTTGGGAATACTAAGTTTGCTGAAAACATTAAATTGGGAGGAGCTGTCGACTCCCTTGAGGGCAGAGAGGCCCTGAAGAGAGACCTGAACAAATTAGAGAGACCTTGACAAATTAGAGCACTGGGCAGTCACCAACCATATGAAGTTTAACAAGGCAAAGTGCCAGATTCTGCACCTGGGATGGGGCAACTCTGGATGGATGGACAGTCTGGGGAGTGAGAGGCTGGAGAGCAGCGCCATGGAAAGGGACCTGGGGGTCCTGGTCAGTGGAAAGTTGAATATGAATCAGCAGTGCCCTGGCAGCCAGGAGGGCCAAGCGTGGCCTGGGGGGCACCNCAGGCCCAGCATGGCCAGCTGGACAAGGGAGGGGATTGTCCTGTTCTGTTCTGCACTGGGGAGGCCTCACCTCGAGTGCTGGGGGCAGTTTTTGTCACTTCAGTATATGAAAGACATTAAACTATTAGACAGCATGCAGAGGAGGGCCATGAGGATGGTGAAGGCCTTGAGGGAAAGCTGTATGAGGAGTGGCTGAGGTGACTTGGTCTGTTCAGCCTGGACAGGAGGAGACTGAGGGGAGACCTCATTGCAGTTACAACTTCCCTTGAGGGGAAGAGGAGGGACAGACACTGATCGCTGCACTCTCTAGTGCCCAGTGACAGGACTCTAGTAAATTGCATGGAGCTGAGTTTGGGCAGATTTAGGCTGGATATGAGGAAAAGGTTTTTTACTCAGAGCGTGGCTGAGCACCAGAACAGGGTCCTCAGGGGAGTGGTCACATCACCAAGCCTGACAGAGTTCAAGAAGTGTTTGGACAATTCAGTCAGGCACATGGTGTGATTCTTGGAGTGTCCTGTGCAGGGTCAGGAGTTGGACTCTGATGATCCTGATGGGTCCCTTCTAGATCAGCATATTCTGTGATTTTGAAATAATGATATATTGATTTTTTTCCCTCTCCTTACTGTAGGGCAGGAGAATTCAACTACTGTTACTCTACAAATTGTTCGAGAACAAGGATTTGTTGGAGATGTTGCCGTTCAGTTGAGCACTGCACCAAACTTTGAACTCCCCCGCTCCAACCGAGCAACAGAAAATGAGGATTATATACTGGAAAAGAAAACAGTCATTATGGCAGAGAATGCAACAACAGCTTCTGTCATAGTCACTATTTTGCCTGTGAGTAACCTAACAACTTCTTTAGCTATTAATATCTTTTAAGGAAATGGAAATGGCACTGATTTTATGCTAGTAGTATGACTTAACATTTTAGAAATGTCTGTACTGGGACTCTTGCAGCCATTGCTTTCAAAAAAATCTTGAGTACTCATCACTGGGAATGAGACAAATTCTTCATTATTGTCCCAAAATTTACTTATAATAATGAGAAAGGAAAAAAAAGTATGCATATTCTTTAAATATATTTAGAATGGAGATACTGATTTTCAAGTCATGGCTTGGTTTCTGCGATCTGTCTAACTTTCTTCTAGGTAGCAGAAACAGGTGACAGCCAGCACTGCTTTCCACTGTTCTTACAGATCTGGAATCTTACTTGTCAGCTTCAATTTCAAAATCTCAGCAAAAGTAGTCTTTTTCATCTTTCATATGGTATGAAGCAAGGGATTGATTATATGGTCCCAAATGCTGAGAAATTTTGAACAGTAAACAACCTACAAGTAGTCAACTGCCTGCATGTATTATAAATGTGCAATGTTTCATTAAAAAAATTAGACATTTAAATTTTTTTTTCAGGACAATATTCCAGAATTAGAGGAAGGATTTATAATCAATATTACTGATGTGCAACTGATCACTTCTTCCTCGGGAGGTCAGCCAAGTGTGAAGAGGCTTGGATTAGAAATAGCTGAAATAACAATTGAAGAAAATGATGATGCCAGAGGAATATTTAATTTTAATGTTACAAAGGTAAATAAGTCTGAATGAAAAATATGTGAAGTGGCATTCGAGCAAGACAGTCTGATTTCTCAGAAAATTTCTGAAAGTGTTCTGATAGGCTTTATGGTACTAAATTGTTCTGGATAAAATGGCCAGATACCTAACAAGCAATTTTTTTTTCAGAGGTTCATCACAAATTATACACAAAATTTGTTATGGAGCTGGCAGTGCTGAAACCAGTGTCATAAAAAGGGATCTCAGGAGGTCATCTAATCCAAATTTTTGCTCAGAGCAAGGTCAATGCTGAGTCCAGACCATTTTACAAGTAGTTATGTATTTCTTAATTTATTTTTAACTGCAATTCAACTTGAAAGGAAAAAAAAAAGAAAAAGGAGAAAAGGGGTTTGTTGAGACACTCCTCAGTTTCTTTTTGAATGTACAGGATATCACTGGAGCTGTTTCTGGTTATGAGGTACCACCACCACAGAATGTACTGAAACTGCCAGTTGTTCGACAGGCTGGGAGATTTGGGTCAGCAACTCTGTACTGGGAAGCCATTCAGTCAACTGCCAGCTTTGAAGACTTCACACCATCATTTGGAAACCTTACGTTTGCAGACGGGCAGGTATGCACTTGCTGAAAGTTTACCTGACTTTAGGTTACCAGCTTAAGATTTTTTGTGTATTTTCCTCTACAGAATTTTCACTGAAAGCGTATTATTTACGGCCTTATGTGTATGAATGATTCTCCCAGCTTCAGTTCTTTAACATGGAAAACCAGAATATTCATAAGCATTGACCAAATAAGCTTGTGTGTCTGATACTTTCACAAGTGAGGACATAACTTCGAATAATAAACCCTGTTTACACTGAAAATTTGTAGCAGAATCCATCGTCACTATAAATTCTCAGAATAAGCCTATACATTTTCTTAGCTGTGTCCTACACATAATTTTAAATTTCATGCTGCACCTGAGAATACTTAGTGTACACAAGTGATTTTAATTTTAAGTGAATATAAGATGTCTTTGGGAAAGGGAAGGATAAACATAGTGTGCAGAATTTTGACTGAATATTAACAATCTTGTCAACATTCACTTTCTACTGAGAACCAGAGCAGAGGAGTCTGCTGGTTTTAACAAATAAGATTTACATTGATGGACTTAAAAACCACTACTGAAATTATGTCTTCTTATTATAAATATGCGTGTATAAGAAGAAAAATTAACAAGTGAACAATGTCTGTTCATCTATTACTAGATACAATTTGCCTATTTTAATTTTTTTTCAAACAGTTCACAGAATATTGTAAATGAAGCTTTGTTGCTTTTTTTTCTTTTTAACGTTTCTACAGGCTACAGGAGAAATAGAAATTACAATCATAGATGACAGTGAAGTTGAATTCCTTGAGATATTCAAAATTGCCCTGGTGAGGGTAACAGGCGGTGCAAGACTTGGGAATGACACCCTGGTAACTGTTGCTATTCCACCAAATGATTCCCCTGTTGGGGTATTCGGGTTTGAAGAAAAGAATGTGAGTTTCATTTAGGTTGCACTCATTTCTGCTAAAGTTGGAGAGTAGGTTTGTGTTGCTAGCATATAGCTGATTTCTGTAAGCCTTCACAGCAGTGGAAGACATGATTTCATTGAAATTATATTAGTGCCTGTCGTCATCCTGCTGTGTAGGATGGTAGTAACAGTGAAAGTGCTGCTGCATAAAGATAGATTTCTTCATGACTGAATCAATTTAATTCACTATACTGACAATTCAGGACATCCTAGGTAGGATTTTTGATGGTCTGTATAATAATCTGCATTCTGAAACTAAAATTTGGAAAGAAATTACAAAGCATATCTCATCTTAGTTCTTGCAGTGCTTCTGCTCTCCCCATTTTGCTGGTGCTGAGCCTGGTGACATTGTCTGTAATTGCTTTGAATCATAGAGCATACAGAAATCACTTGAGTGACTAATCCTTGCTGGCAGAATTCAACACGCTCCTCACACCTGTTACATTCCTGTTCATTTTCACTCCTATTGTTCAGCATTGTCGTAGATAATGTTTTTTGTTGTTTATCTCAAACATATATCTGTGTCTTTTGACATTATCAATATAGCTTTTGACTTTTTCAGTACTGCCTTTCCCACATTCTCCTCTTTCTCCATCAGGTAACTGTGAGGGAACCTCAGACACCTGATGATTCTGCTGCAGTTGTTTTGCTCAATGTAAGTCGAAGTCAGGGAGGACGAGGAGCAGTTAAAGTGTTATGGATTCTCGAGGAAGCAGCCAGATATGATCTGACCCCTCTAAATGGTACCCTTCATTTCAATGAGGTATTTCAGACATTACAATAACTAACTTACTGTTAGATTTATAAATACTTTCTTCTACTTGTGTGTGTTTGTATGGTTGTTGTTACATGTTTTTAGAAGTAGGGGGTTACTAAGTGTTATACACTAGAAAAAGGTCAGTTTGAACTGGTGGGGTTAGCAGTATTCAGGCTTCTTTCAAGCTGTAAAGGAACGCTGACATGCTCTTTTCATGCAGCATAGTGTAATCATCGGGAAGGTAGCTCTTCAAATCTCCACTGTTTTTACAATTAAGAAACAGGAATTGAAATCTACTGAATGTAAATAATGATTACAGAAACACTTACTCCACTACAGTATCAGGCATCTTAAAAAGAAAATTTATATTGAAGGAGTGAGAAAGAAAAATGAATGCTCAAAATCTGCATATTCAAAAAAAACCCCATAAAGCACCTTAATAACTTTCAAACTAGACAGCGTTATTTAATTTGTATTTCATCGCAGGTTAGAACTCTGAAATCAGAGTTAAAATATTGGATACCGATACTATGTTAGTATTGATCTGTTACAGTCTATTCAAAATACTTGATGAAGAAAAGTATTTTAACAGAGCATTATCTATTTTCTCTCGATACAAGCTTGTTTTTCGTTACATAAATAGGCATGCTGATTGTTTTACTTTGAGTCTGCTGGAAAATAGATTTTTTTATTTTGTTTTTTTTTTGTAAAACCATCAGTATTTGGCAAAGTTTTGCTATCTTTTCTCTACTGGTAGGCTTTGACATTTTGTCCTGAACTTTTATATATGCTTAAGTATAGGCCTACAGCTGTGTATGCATAGTATAGTAAATTTATACCATGTGTATGCCACTTCCCACTGACAAAAGCAAGGATTAGGGAGAAATTTCGACTAATATATCTGATCTTAATAATGTGTTAATCCTTAGAATATATGTGTACTATTGAACATGCAGTTTCTGTACAGAAAATTTCCTCTGAGTTGAAAACTTCTATGTGAATACAATTTCAAAGGAATTTCAATCTTTATTTAGTTAAAAATAGCGAGGGTATTTTCAGGGTGGCACACAATGTTTGAGAGACAATTTTTGCTGCTTTTTAATCTGTGAGAAAAAACTTCAGCCGGATCAGAAATTTGGTATTTAAAAAATACTAGAGAATATGTCAAACATTCTTAACACTTGATATGTAAAAAAGAAAATGTTTTAATACTGTATTTTGTTTAATGTCACTTAATATATATCCATGTCTTTCTGATCTTTACATGATGCAGACTGAGTCCCAGAAGCTGATTATTTTACATGCAATACAAGATGGTCTGCTGGAGGGGAATGAAACATTTACCATTCAGCTAGTCTCTACTGGTGATGCAGAGATATCCCCTTTAAATGGTAAAGAGTTAATTCAGTATCTTCTGGTTTTAGATATTCTATATGAGAACTATTCTAAGTCTGTTCATATTATTTTAGTCTGCAGTGCTTAAGTACTTTTTTGTGTAGCTAGTTGGTCGCAATTTTGAATGTCAGTCTTTTTCCCTAAGTCCCTTGTCTGACGAAGTCGAAGAGAGTTCCTCAGGCTCTCTGTGAAGTTGATGCTTAACCACTCACGTCACAAAATTTACCAAAGGTAGCTCATTGCTTAGTTTTCATTTACCATGAGAAGCATTGTTCTCTTCATAGGTGTTGCAACCATCATTATTATGGGAGATGAAGGAGCTTCTGGGGTGGTTGGGATAGTCCATTCATCCAAGCACATTTTGATTGGAGAACCTTCAGGAAATTATAACGGAACTGCTCTTATTAGGTGGGTACATTTCTCATTTGTTCAAAGAAAGGACAACAGCCCAGATTCAAAAGCTATGAGACTCCACATTTGGCAAGAATTCATTGAGTACTGCATTTTATTATCATTTCTATAATTAGAACTATTTTAAACATTAGGTGATTGGTTTCAAGGAAGGGCAGAATATTTTATGTGTATGTAATCTCAATGTTAATGGGGAGGTCCAAATATTCCTCTCTGTCTTCAAGTTATTTACAACATTGATGCACCAAAGGAAAGAGGATCTTAATCAAAGGAAGGGGGTAAGGAAATGTGACATTTGAAGGTGCTTTGTGCTTTCCAGAATTTGATTCAGGATTTATGCCTGAATGGTATTTCAGCTATTTGCCATGTTCTAGCATGAACAGTATGGGAATGGGGTTTTTGGTGGAAACAAGATGCAACTGTTTTATTCACTAAGCTGAAAACAGAATGAAGAGTTTTAGATTCTTAGAAGAATCTTCTAAGAGCATTGGAAAAAAAGATTATGACATTTCCCTTTGCTAAACGAGCAAATATAAGCAACAGAACAGCTTCTGATATTGGCCCAAGAAGCCCAAAAGACAAAATGATGCTTTGTTCAAGAAGTAGTTTTAGATCATGTTATGTGCAGAATGTGCAGACAAATCTCAACTGTGACTTATTTCACCAAGCATTATGTTGTTAGTAGGGTTTTAGACAAGTAACAGACAGAACATATCTTAGAAAACCTCAAGAGGTATTCTAGTATCCTAGATCTGCCTTACAGATGAAATTGCCCCTGGCATTACCCTGACATTCAATTTCCCTTCTATTTTGCATATTTATCTCTGGAAAAGCAGAACAGAACCAAGAGAAATCAATTTTCAGATCCTGTCTTTGGGCTACACATGGAAAGAAACTTGAAAGACCTCTTGGTAAAAACACAGCTCGAGATGCCTCCCAACACAGAGAAATAAAAGAGAACTTAAGAGATATTCTGAAAATGGCCGAAAAGGGATTTCTCATGTTCTTAATCATGATTAAGTACATTAAAACTCAAGCTTTCATAGTGCTGAAAACATTTCTTCCATGCACAACAGTATGATATACAATTTATGTATTGGATATTAAATATTAAAGGTAAAAATGAAATCTGTGTTTTTGTCCTTACCTGCAGCCTGGTACGTGGCCCAGGGATTTTTGGGGAGATCATAATATATTGGAATATAACACCTCCTCATCAGACAGAATTTATTGAGGTATCGGGGACCTTGACCATGAGAGATAGGCAGTCTGCAGCAGTTGTTCTAATACAGGTATACCTGAGATCTGATACCAATAGCTTTTTCAAGTACTTTCTTTTATTTTCTTAGGATCTTGGCTAGAAATTAGTTATATCTGTCTCCCTGGAAATGGTTTAAATCCTTTTAGCTGTTGTTGGTTCTTTTCCATAGGCTGTAGATGACAACTGTCCTGAGGAAAAGCATTACTACCAGTTTCAACTAACCAGAATCAGTGATGGAGGACTCATAAATGAATCTAGCAGCACAGCAAATATTACCATGGCCGCCAGTGATTATCCATATGGAGAGTTTACATTTTCCCGTGAACTATTGCAAACAACAGAAGACGAGAAATGGGTATTGGATTAAAATTCTTTCTCATGTAAAATTTCTCATAGATATCAACATTGTTGCTAGAATTATGTTCAATTTTAGAAAGAAATGAAATCAGTCTCTGACATGACTGAGACTAGCTGCTAAATTATGTGTACTCTGTACTTGATAAATCATATTGTTACCTGACAGAACCATTGAAAAGGTGCCTTTAGAACATTGCCTGAAGACAACTGTAACAGAAAACAAAGCCATTTTTAAAAGAAAATATTCTCTTTCCCTCAGGTTAACATCACTGTTGTGCGTTCCAGGGGATCCTATGGCAGAGTGCGTCTTTGCTTTCAGATAATAAATGGGACTGCAGAGGAAGGAATGGATTTTACTCTCACAGTAAAGGAAATAATATTTGAACCAGAGGAGGAAAGTAAAATTATTTTGATTGAAATTCATGATGATGACTTTCCTGAGGGTCCTGAAAACTTTTCATTGATGATTACTGAAGTGGAACTCCAAGGAAGGTAAGGTTAAAATTCCCAGTTGATTTGTTACAAGCAGAAAAACAAACTAGAAAAACAGACTGTATTTGGATTCTGATCTACCTGCATAAAGTCACTGCTTGACATTTCATCTGTTTTACTGTAAAATTTTGTAAGACAGCTATAATTGTAATCATAATAAAAAATGGATGGATGATCAACCAAATTATTTTAATAGTATAAATATGTTAGTATAAATATGTTGCTGATTAAGATTTAATAAAGCTTAAAATCCATAAATTAGATACAAATTGTCAAGTTCCAAGATATTTCAATAAAAAGATGAAATGAGAAAGAACAAATGAAAGATATAAATGTCTATGAATAAACTACTATTCTTGCAATCATAATAATATGAAAAAAGTGACCAAAAAAGTCTTCAGTAATAACTGTCAGAAAATAAAGTTATTTGCAGTACTTGACAAATTGTCACACATCTTTATACTTTCACAAGAAGTTTAAAATGTATTTTTATGTTTCTTTTTTTTTAATGTTCTTGCAAGTGGATTTGATTTTACTGTAAGAGAGAATGGTCTACAGGTGGATCAACCTCCAATAATAGGAAATATCTCCACAGTATGGGTCACTATTGCAAAAAATGACAATGCTGAAGGTGTCATAGAATTTGATCCACAGTATGTCCTTCTACAGGGTAAGTTTACTTTAAGTTCTCACTGTAGTTTAGAAGATAAGACTATGGCATAAATTTTGAAATAACTTTTTCTCGATTATTTTTGTAGTGGAAGAGGATGCTGGATTAATCATGATTCCTGTTTTGAGAAAGCGCGGAACTTATGGCAATGTCACAGCTGATTTTCTTTCTCGAAGTATTTCTGCACTTCCTGATGGTGTTGACTATATCATCCATAATAATACTGTCATTTTTTATCATGGACAGAACCTATCTTTTATTTATATCTCCATTATAAATGATGAAGAAAGGTAATTAAATTTTCAGATATTTATTCACCAATTTACTTCTCATAAAGTCTTTTTAACATGCACGTATGCGTATATAGAGCTGGAATTGAAAAACAAATTTCTGCAGAGCGAAAAAATCACCAAAGGGGGAAAATCACCTAAAGGGAGGAAAAAGAAGCTGTTATATTAGTGTCATAGTTTCTGTTAAATAATATGCAATCAAATACGGTTTTTAATTACATTATAAGAGATATTGGTGTCAAAAGTACTGCTATGAAGAATAAAATATTCCTCCATATTTTTGTTTAACTTAACACTAGTAGAAAATAGAACATTATTTTTATTTCAGATATCACCATTCTATGCAAATAGAAGGAATCTTCTACATAATACCTATGGAGATGATATCTTTTTTCCTTTAAACAGATCCAGCTGGATGCATGATCGAATTACTAAGTACAGTTTTAATATTTTTTCTTTTCTCTCAGATATCTCAGAATGTATTTTTCTTTTTCTGTGCAGTGAATTTGCAGAGCAATTTGAAATCCAACTGACAGGAGCCACAGGTGGAGCAGTCCTGGGGCTCCATCTGGTGAGCCAGGTCACCATTGCAAAAAGTGACTCTCCTCAGGGCATGGTCCGATTTCTCAACCAAAGCCAAATTATTCTTCCCAACCCTGATGTAACCACAACAGTGTCCCTGGTGTTGGAAAGGACTGGGCGGTTGGTGGAGGCGCAGGTCGGTCTTGCCTGTCAAAGACTGAAAGTTTTCCAGTGACTATGTCAAAAAGCTCCTGCATTTGGCTTTGAGAGCTTTCTTAGTGACTGCTTTCTAATAGGATAATTACAGCTTTTTATTAAACATGAATTGCATATAGCTGCAGTACAACAGAAAATGTTGTTACCCTTTTAAACTCCTCTTTCTCCTCCTGTTTGCCTTTTTTATTATGGTATTGTCTACATTGTTCTGAACTAGCTCCTAATCACACTAAAATTATAGTTAACTTAATGTACTACCACTGTTTTAATTTAATTCAGGAAATTGCTTACTGTGAGTTTTCTAGAGTTTTTTTTTTACTCTATACAGACTACTTATATGGTGAAGGTATAAATAGAACACACGGCAGGCCTTTCACTGTCTTGTCAAATAATTGTATAATTTGCTTTAAAAGCCATGAACTCCTCTTCTCCGCGTATAAAAATTGCCTCAGTCTTTGACTTTTTCTAGAAGTCATTGGAGAAAAGTGGAAAACACTTAAGGTACCAAAATCATAATTGTAAAGTGCTGAATATGACTTCCTTAAAAGCAATCTAATTTGTGGGAATTGCTGGAAATGCTATAGTTTTTAATCAGGCAGAAGAAATATGAAGGATTCATAATTTTCTTCATAATCTGAAGGATTAAAAACTTCTATGATATAAATGATTTGTCATTTTCAGACTTAACATCACACTTCAAAGGGAAATGGTTTTGATCATGAGTACTCATGTGGGAAGTTTTGCAAAACAACTCATAAAAGGGAAGAGAAACAGACACTGGCCCTGTGTGATTCTTGCTCTGTGCTGAAAAAACTTAGTTTCTTTTCTATTACTACATCTAGTATTTAATAAACTGGCATTGTGAATAAGACTTTAAAATTCCCATTTGTAAATTGTCATGTTTACTTTTTCAAAGGCTTCTATATTTTGCCCCATAGAATTAATTATGACTATTTTGTATCCTATATTAACAGCAAAGATTTAAACATAGCTAAGTACTTTTGGTACTCTGTCATTTTCTCTCCTTGAGATGCTGTTTTAATATATGACCCTTCTAAATCTGAAATTGATCTCTTCCACAGATTAACTGGGACATTTTGGGACCCAATTCAGAAGAGATTTTGTCTCCCCTGAATAGTGATATTGGTGACCCTGTGAATGGATCATTCTATTTTGAAGAAGGAGAAGGAGGTCTGAGAACTATTAATCTACAAATCTATCCTCATGAAGAAGTTGAAGTTCAGGAAACCTTCATTATTCGACTGAGCCTTATGAAAGGTGAAACAGAAATAGATTCTAAGGCAAACAGCATTACACTAATAGTAAGTTACTATTGCTTCTCTTTCTTGAAAGATTTCTGTTGATACTGGTATTTACCCTGCAAAGCTTTTAAAAATTAATCACAATTACTACTTAGTCATTTGGCTTTTTTGACCTTTGTACTATTTTGGTATATTACATTCAATTCTGAAAGAAAAAGAGCAGAGAATCTGTCAGTAAAAATTGGTATAAAAGCACCAAACTGGCTCTCTTATTTGCAGTGTTTTATAGTTCTCTTTGGAGAGAGCATGGATTGAACCCACATTTGTCAATATGTTTGTCATCTGTTGTGGTTTAAACTCAGCTGGAAATTAAACCCACTCAACTGCTTCCTTTCCCCTACCCCCTCTAGTGCGAGGGAGACAAAAAGCAGAGTTTCTGAGTCAAGATAAGAAAAATTTACTTGAAAACACCAATGAGACAAGAAATAAACAGTAACAGCAACAATATTAATGACAAAGGTGTACAATAGAGAGGATGAATTACACCAAAGCTCCACCAAG
Organism: Callaeas wilsoni; assembly: GCA_013398955.1. Lineage (NCBI taxonomy): Eukaryota > Metazoa > Chordata > Aves > Passeriformes > Callaeidae > Callaeas > Callaeas wilsoni. The sequence continues at coordinate 17,828 of VWPU01017171.1, read as the reverse complement.
ACAAAGACAAATTGTCTTTTTCCCCTGAGCAAACGAAAAACAATGATGGACAAATCATCCACACACACACACTCCTCCCCAAATCCTGAGACAGCAAAAAACAGTGATGGACAAACTCTCCAGGCTGGAACATTTGGCCTGCACCGACCATCATGTGTGTGTAGTAGATAAAAGTGATCTGGACACGTCCACGCAGCCCCAGGCTCAGACCCCTCACCAGCTGCAAGAAAAGTAGGACATTGTCACTCTTCTTTTCCTTCTTCAGAGGAAAGGAGAAAATCTCACTTCTCACAGTGCAAGAGAAATGCAGATATTTTTGAGATTTATCAAAGACAAATCAGTGCTCTAGGGATACTGCAACTAAGGAAATAGTTATAAGGCTGCTATAAGAAGCCCTCAAAAAAAATCTCTCCTAGAAATTGTATCTTTATATTATTATCTAGTCTGTAAGGTGTTGATGGAATTAGCTCTTATTTCCACAGTCCCCTCAGGAAGTCAAGTCACTCCAAATTCTTGTTGCAGCTAATGGTTCACACAGATGGATGTGGATGAGCTCTCTTTCCCATAGCACTGAGTTTGCAAACTGATAGTGTTAGAAGAGTTAGGCTCGAGGTGCCTGAGCATTTCCTGCTTTAGTATCAAAATATTCAGATGCAGCATTTGAAATAAAACTCTGTTCCTTCTTGGACGGGGGAACCGAAAACTGAAAAAGGGACATTCAAAACTTTTTCTGCTGTCTTTAGAACTAACTGTTATGTGCCCCTGTAGCATCTAGCAGTGAAAATCTCAGTGGTTTGAACAAGAATACAACAACTACATTTGTAGTTTTTTAAATGTTTGTTTACCTTTTTACAGATAGAGAAGTTTGGTGATCCCAATGGAATTGTACAGTTTGCTCCTGAATCATTAACTGAGAGTTACTATGCAGAACCCTCAGGAGACGAAGGGCCACAAAGTATTACACTGTTTGTCAAACGAATTCAAGGCATTCTGGGGAACATAACGGTATTCTCACTCTTTTCCTAATAAACAGTATAATCTGGAATCATCCTCAGTGTCAATGTATGGAAAAATATCTTATTCTGTGCCTTTCAATTGCTTATTTCTTAAATTAATTTTTTAAAATGTTGCCTTTTAGACTGAATTTAGGCAGGGCTTAGCCCTAGTACTTGTGGTTTGGAGAGTAAAATTCAGTCTTCCCTGGACAGGGGAAATAAAAGAAAAACAATACTGCTATGCTGCTCTCACTTTCTTCCTCTCCCCGTTTGCTTTTGATGGGAGAACAGAAGAGACAATACTTTCATAGTGAGTTTTCTTTGATATCATCACACTTTACTTTTTTGAGACAGAATCAGACTTTTCTGAACCATCATACACATTGTTTTTTTACCTAAAGTTGTTTAGAAGTCAGCGTTTTAACAGGAACTCACTTAATTTTAAATAAATTGATCAATTAATAGAAGCACCTACTATGTTTAATGAGAGTTCTACATTCCTTTCTTATGTGAGGAATATTGGAAACAGAAAAAAACAGCAAGGGTGTTTTGGTGTGAAAATAGAAATACTTTTTGAAAAATGTTCATAAATTCCACATAGTTTTACATGAATCTTCTGAAATTAGACAAAGGAAATATTTATATTCATAGTACTGTTAATGGAATAACACACTCTTTTGAAAGATAGTCTCTGTGTTAGGATATTCTTCCTATGCATACCCAAAACAATTTTTATTTTACCCATTTAAAAGCAGTCTGTTCCATATCCTGTCTATACTGAATCCTGTAAATACAAGTTTCTGACTTCAGAGATAATTTTTCTTTCTTTTATGTTTTGCATTTTCTGTACTCATTGCAGATTTACTGGGAAATACGTAGTGAATCTGACATCACAGGTGACTTTCTTGAGACAGAGGGATCTGTTGTTATTGCTGACCAGCAGAGTACAGCTGAGATAGTTATCTACTTGTTACCTGATGATGTTCCAGAACTGGATGAAAACTACGAGGTACAGCTGATTTCAGTGGAAGGTGGAGCAGATTTAGACCATGAGAAAGGAACTTCAAAGATCACAGTGTTTGCAAATGACGATCCTTATGGAGTGTTTGCCCTGTACTCTGATCAGCAGTCAGTATTGGTAGAAAAAAACCTGGATCGATATGTTCAGATTAATGTAACTCGGCATGCTGGGGCATTTGAAGAAGTGAAGGTCGAGTACCGTGTCAAATCCCTTCATGAAGAAGCACTAATTGAACCTGAGAATGAAGTGGGATTCCTCACAATAAAGGATGGTGCCAGCTTTGGAGTAAAAAGAGTGCCAATAAGCAACCAGGTTTGTATTACTCTTTTAGTTACTGTGATAACGATTGTTTCCATTTGTTTCATCACAATACAAATAAGATACAAAACTCTCACTAGTATAGACTGCAAAGAAGCAGAAAAGAGAGTTTTGATGTTATGAATTCCCTGTTTATGGAGTAGAACTGGATTTGAAAATCACATTTTCTGATAATAGTTGCAAAATCACTGCTATGCATGTGTTCAAATACTTAATGTTTCCTCACATTATTGTTTTGTGTTACTATCAGTTCAATATCTTACTATTATATGTATGCAAATATTTTCTTAATTTTCCCTTTTGGACTGTAAATAGTGGTCTGTCATTTGTGACTAATGAAGCAGAAGATAAATATACCTGCAGTCTTCTGTGTTTCCTTGTTGTTTGTCATTATTATCAAAGTCTTACATCCACCCTTACATGCTCTTACAACCATTTTCAATATTTTTAATCCTAAGGATTGAAATCAAGCTAAGGCCCACTGTGTCAGATACAACTTTTTAAAATGGCAATAGGTGCTTTACAAACTCACATTCCAGCAAACTCCTGGCAGATTACTTTCACAATAGTGATTGCTTTACTGTAATTCTTTGAGAAACATAATCAACAAAACACTTGTCTTGAAAATGCTGCTTTGTATGTAAGCAAAAAAAATCTGCAGGTAGTTCTGTTAATTATTTGAACTGTTGGATAACATGTTCTTAGTGGAATTAAATTTCTACCTTTTTAATTAAATTCTCTCTCTCAAAGGCATTTATTTTACTGGGCTTGAATTTTACTCTGGAACTGACTAATGTAAGCCTGGTTAGGGGAAGTGCCAAGGATGTGCCTAAAATATTAGGAATAGCAAAGTCTGCTGTGCTGCTTATTCCTGAGGAAGCTGCCAATTCACAGGTCAGTAGCCTGGTTGCGGTGTCCTGTTCCTACCACAGAAGAAAGGTACACTTCATTACAGAAGACACCTGCTATAAGAACTCAGTGAAGTTTTCATTGTAATTAATATGATGGAAGAGATTTTTCCTGTTATTACTTGCACTGTATGTTATTCTTTCCTCTGATACAAATTCTTAGAGAAATGTTTTAATACAGTTGTGAAAGGCTTCTTCATCTATAAAGTGTAAGTAGTGTAAATATTTACATGAAATGGGAGTTCTAAGACTTTAAGGAAAATAAGTAAATCTGGACAATGTAGTTTCTATAAGTACAGCAACCTCAAAGCAGATAATAGCATGTATTCAGTATTATGTGCAAAAAGAGATGGAATATATGCTAGGTGTTAATGCAGATGTCAGTAAATTTGGTAATCATTGAGTAATACATTTGCTATTTGTCTGTTTTGTAGGAGAGTGAGAAATAATTTGCCTACTTCGATATGGTATATGTGCTACCATTCCCTTTTTTTATGTCAGGCAAAGGCAATAGCATGATGAGGTTTTAACTCTTAAATTTCATTTAAGTTTTTAATTAATGATTTTAATTATCTTGAAGCATTGTTCTGGTTTTTAATTTGCAGTGAAACTTAAGTGAAATAGTCTTTCTGTATACACTGTTTACAGAAAGACTGTTATATACTATATACTACCATGTATCTGTTTATCATTGCTTTTAGAATATGCAAATTATCTTCACTCCTATTTGCTGCTCAGAGAAAAAGAAAAGTAGATCACAGTAGCAAGAATAATTTTGTGAACACTGTCATGGTGCAACAACTTACTTTTCACTGGATACACAATTAATAACTTATTTTAGAGCTTTGTATATGTATATATATATTTAGAGAGAAAGAAGTATAGTTATTACCTGTGAGCACTGAGGGCAGGCTTGATTTATTTTTCTTCTAAACAAGAGAGACAGATTGCTGTGTTCATTGTTTTCAGTACTGAAATGTCAGTCATACTTGTTTCTTTTCCCTGCAATCTAATTGCCAGAAATCTAAAATTTGCAAGTAATATTAAAGAGCTGTGAAGGAAATTACATATTCATATGTCCATAGATACATGCACATATATTTATCTATGTGCATGCATTCTTATTGTAAGGTGCCCATTTTACAAAAGGTACAATGCTTTCACGTATGTTATTATCCATTTTTATTCCATTTTCTGATAAAATCAACTATGTTTCCACAGGTTGGCTTTGAATCTGTGATATTACGACTTACAAACATTGTAGCAGGGACAGGCCATGCTGTCATAACCAGAAGAGGAGTTTATGGCTCTGTAACAGTTACCTGGATTTCAGGATGGCCACCAGACGTAGTCACTGACTCTGTTAAACTAGGCAATATTACTCCTCCATTTGGTGAGTAGTTGCCGCAACAAGCTATGTACAGGTACAAGGACAACAGCTATGACAGTTGCATAAGTGATGATAGATACCACCTTTTAGTTGTTTGTGCCTGTGGTGGTTTGGACACAAATCCAGGAGGAAACAATCCGAAAGGGATGTCTCTCTCTCTCTCTCTCTCCTGCCTGCGAGGCGAGCAGGCCCCGGCAGCACCTCCCCCATGAGTTTGGAAAATAATTTCTCGAGTGAAAATGAAAAAACTATTTATTTAACACACAGAGTCCCCCGCTGTCATGGGGCAGAAAAGGATATTGAAACTCCCTCCCTTGTCCCCTAGAAGAGGACTATGGATTTTAGAGTTCTTTTTGTAGGTAAAACCTGCAGTCCTGCGCTGGGCCGGGCCGGGCCAGGCAGGGTCCGACGATCTCCCTTGGAGGGTCCCGCCGAGCAGCTCCGGAGATGGGAGCTGGTCTCAAAAGCAAGCCAAAAACAGTCCAAAAAGGGACAGAAGCTGCTGAGGCAGATCACAAGTCCCTTCTCCACTGAAAGCCAAAGAAAGCAGAGAGCAAACTCTTCTCTTTGCCCTCTTCACTGGCAGAAAAATGCAAACATTCTAGATGCAAGGTCAAGCTAGCTGCTTTGAAGAGTTCCTCTGGCTTCTCTCTCTCCCTTTGCAATTTAAAGGTACACCAGAGATCAAGCAGGCGATGGGGAATACAGTATGGTCATAGAATCACCCCAAGACAGTACCTCTACATTTTACCTTTATTAATGAAGAGTCACTAGAATGAAATTGTGTGATCCAGTTTTTGTCTGTAAGGGACATATTTACTTTATGAGAAAAAAACAACTTTTCTTCACAGACACAATGCTATGCCCCTGAATGACAGCTTTATATAAGAAAGACCCTTATCAAGAAGATTTCTTCACCCTCAATGGAGTGGAATTGTGACTAAAGTCCCTATGTCAGTATATTTCCAGGTAAAAAGAGAAGTCCTGTTAAGTGATTTTGACTCTCTCAATCATTCTCCTTTCAGGTACTGTTGTATTTTCCTCTGGGGAGGAAAGGAAAGTGATTTCGTTTCAGGCTACTCCAAGCCTAAATAAACCTGAGACATTTGCCATCACTTTAACAGCAGTGCACAGCAATGTGTCTGGTGGGGCTCGCCTGAGGTAAGGATATTACTTACACTTTTGAGTTGCACTGATGCTGTAAGAATTATGGCATGTATAGAGGCATATACCTCATACAAATCCCTATTAAATTTTAGGTAGCTAGCAAACTGTAGTTTCTTTTTTGATAAATTTTTATGTCTTGTCTCACATGGAAACAAATGTCAGTACTGCAGATGTGATCTGCCCGGAACTGAGGCTTTTCTTCAATTCCAGTCTGTTTCCTGGCATTGGAATCTGAGGTGCCTAGAATATGTCTAGAATGATGGAGACAGTTAGGAAACTGAAGAACCAAGATCCCTAGTTTTAACCAGGAAGCTTAAGAATGAAATAAACTCTGTCAATTTTCAGTGTCCCTAAAAATCCATATTTAGAAGATCTTAAATGACAAACATTATTTAAAAGAAATCAAATTAAATAAGAAATGCTCTAAAAATGCCCAATTTATATTAAACCTGCTTTTTTTTGAAAAATTAAAACATTGCATCCAATGTAGTTTTTCATCTCACTTAAATTGTTATCTGTTCTTCAAACTATTTTTGCTCTTCCTTATTGAAGATGAAAGTGTATTAAAAAATGGGCATAGAGTGATACTGTATGGAGAAAGGTATTGGCTTTACCATGTTAAAATTGCAGTGGCAAATCTGAAGGAAGTCAGAAGCAAACCAGATGCCTAAGTTCCTCGAGGTGACCCTTTCTCCTGGGCTTGTCCATCGCATGGACTCGAGTTCTCAAGCACATGTTTACTGTACAAGTCAAATACCTTGAGTGTATGAGAATAACCTTTCCTAGAAAACTTGAGACTGCATCCCACAAGACGTAAAGCTCACAACTACTTTGAAGGATTTTTGGCTTCCTAAGTGGTGGAAGAGTCTCATCTGTTAGCCAAATCCACTCACTGTAATTGTGCCATTGGTAGCCTCTGGCACTGAATAATGGTTCAGTTCTAGAGAGAAGGGGATGACACAAGATTTAGCAGAGTCAGTCGAATATTTTGTAATAGGAAGGGAATATATTTAAAATGAACAAAGTAAAGCTTAAATTTCTTGATAACAAGACTCAGACCTGGAAGAAAAGTACTTTGAGTAATATTGTAAAGAGGCAGTATTTCAAAGCCTTACTGTGTATTTTAAAAATAAGTTTCTGTCCTTCTCTACCTTCCTGTCTAAAACTGTAGACCTGCTACCATCTGTCTACTTTACAGCTTTCCCTTGGTACAGGAGGTTTGTTTAGTGTTTAAAACTGGTATTACTTGTAGTGGCTGTATTACCTTCCTGTACTATGTCCACAGTAGGAAGACCTAATTCCTTTGCTTCTCCATTTTCTCAGGAAGACCCTATTTTATTTATCATTTACTCAGTATCCTGTCCTGACTTAGGATGCATTAAGCATGTGGAAGGCTGTTCAATCCAAACATTACAAAAGCTTTTTTTAGGGAACCTCTTTATGTCTTGCTTTGTATGGTTACTATTTCTTCCTTCTACTGTTTTTTAATCCACTTTCTTACAGCCATCTTTGCTCACTGAAAATTATTATGCTTGATTGTTCTACTTTTCATTATTTTTATCTCCTCTCTCAATGTGGTATTTTTTCTGTTTCAGATCAGGATTTATGATAGCTGAAATTGAGCCAATGGGGATCTTCCAGTTTGATCTTAACTCAAGATCAGTTGCAGTTGAAGAAGACGTCCAGGTAGTCAGACTACATGTCCAAAGATTGTTTGGTTTTCAAAGTAATCTCACTAAACTGACATATCAGACCATTCCAGGAAGTGCCAAACCACTAGAAGACTTTATACCCATCTACAATGGAGAGCTTATGTTTTTACATTTTCAGACAAATGCAGTGATAGAAATATCAATAATCGATGACACTGTGTCTGAAATACAAGAATTTTTTTTTGTAAATTTGACTTCTGTAGAAACTATGGATGTTCAACCTGTGAACCTTGACTGGAGTCCCCGTTTGAATCCAGCTTTCAGTGTTGCAACAGTTAATATCCTGGATAATGATATTCTTCATGGAATACTAAGTTTGGGGCCAGAGTTTATTTATGTTGAAGAAGACACAAACAACAATACCACCAACGCAGCAGTGCTTCAGATCAGAAGGACCAAGGGATTTACTGGTGATATTAAAATAACTGTTAAAACCTTTGGGGGAGTGAGTGCACAGAGTGGAGTAGATTTGTATCCTTTTGGAAAAGTTTATGGTAAATCAAACTTCACATGGGCAATGGAAGGAGAAGATTTTGAAGAACAGACGGTCTCTCTGACTTTGCTGGATGGTGAAAGTGAAAGCCAGGTGTCCATAAAAATTTTTGACGATGATGAGCCTGAAGGACAGGAATCATTTTATGTTTTCCTCTCAAATCCTGAATATGGAGCTCAAATTGTGGAAGGAAAGGATGAACATGGATTTGCTGCTTTTGCAACAGTAATTATTGCAGGTAATATTATTTCCCTCATGAAATGAGTAAATATATTTGAATTAAATAACAGTAAATAACTGTGTGTTTGCGTAGCAACTTTCATGTAAAACTGGAATTCTATGAGATAATAAGCAGAGTATGCTATTCCCAAATCTAATGTTTTCCAGATCAGAGGAAGCATCTAATGCACAAAGCCCACTTAGCATCCCTTAGCAATGTAGCTCAAAATACATCTATAGGTGCTGCTTATCTCTGTTTTTGTCCTTTATGAAGGGAGAACGCTGAACATAAGTGTTTGTTGGAGATGGAGTAGCATTGCAGGCTCATTTGTTTGTTGCCATTTTCCTTGTTCCAGCCCTTTCTCCTGGGACGTGAGATTCCCATTTCAGTAGATCCATTACTTCCAAATTCAAAGAATAAGTGGGATACTTTATGATACAGACCTGTGACTATGAGAAGAGTCACCAATTAACTTATGGTATGAAAATGAAAGTGTCCAAGAGGAACCTGTTACAGAACTGCTGGGCTTCCACTGTTTGTTCTCAGTATTGTACAAATGTTCCTTTCTCACAGTACTGTAGTGCTGCATTTAGACCAAACTATTTTGTGTAATTGTAAATACTGACCACAGTCGCGGTGGGTGGTTATCCCATCAGGGAGCAGCGAGGCGGAGGTAACCACCGCGGCAGAAGACATGAGAGTGCCCTCGCTGGCAGCAGCGCTCTGCAGCACAGCACCGCCGGGAGGCCATGTGGACGCGCACAGAGTAAAGAGTCGAGAGAGGCCTTCCACATAGCGTTCCAAGGTTTATTGCCTTGAAGGGGTCCAGGGACGAGAGAACAACGAGGGGTGGAGAGCAGGGACTCTTACAGGGTTAGGGAGGATCGAGAAACAACCAATGGGGTGAAGAATCCAAAACCGTGCAATAGGGAGACAGAACTGGGGGAACTTTCCAGAACGGGGACTTTGACTGACAAGGGGAGGGTACATTATCCTGACGGACAGGCTAGGGGGACGGGAATGAAGTCAGTTCAGGGGCAGAGGCTTCGGGGATTACCTCATTGCCCTCGTCATACCATTTACAGCCTTCAGCCCGCATGGGGCACACCGCAACAGACCACTTCTTGACAGTTTCTGGCACAAAAAGATCACTGCTTTTTTGCTTGGTTTGTTTCTAAAGACCAGATGATTTTTATTTTTGCCACTTCAGGTACTTTGCTTTCTCAAGTTCCAAAATGCTTTAAGCTTCTTTTACTTCTTCTTTTACCTGTGTTTTTTTTTCCCCCCTTTCCCTAACTTAGTCTATGAAATACGATTTTGTAAAAGAAAATGTCATGGGACATTTGAATACAGGAAGGCATAGTTCCTACTGAGACCATAATATTCCCTATCTTATGATAGAGGGGAGATGAAGAATTTATTGACCCATTATTTAAATAATGCATTATGGCAGCAGTGCTTGATGGGAGACAGTGAGTATAAGCTGAAATGAGATTTAGCCTGGGTATTTTTTTCTAATGAGTACAGAGAGCCAGTGGCACGGGTTGCCTGGGAAGGTTGCATGGTCTCTCTCCATCCTTGGAATTTTTTCAAACCCCAACTAGACAAACCTCTGAGCCACCTGGTCTGGTTTCAGAGCTCATTCAGCTTTGAGAAGGGTATTGGGCTAGAGACTTAAGGGGCCCTTTTAACCTGAATTACGTTGGCATTCTGTCAGATGTACTTCACATACTTTGTATTTTTAAGTTAAGTCTTTCACTTTTACAGTGGATGGAGTTTGTACAAAGTAAAAGAACAGTTTCTGTTTTCATTCTTTGCTACTATGCAGTTCATACCTGCAGTATAGTCATCCTCTGTTTCTGGAGATGGAGGACAGGAATGGGCATAGTCACCAAGGAAGAGTTTTTCTTTCAGTCACTGTGCTACTGTGAGAAAGTGATGTCAGAGCTCCATTTTCCCCTACTTTATCTGTCAGGCTTACCAACTGAATAGAAACCAATCTTAACTGCAATATAGATTAACTTTTAGAAAGAAGTTGGGCATTGGAATGAATTTCAGGTTAACTCAGTTCAGGCTAATGAAGAAAGTAAGGTCCAGCATTACTGGGAGTTTTATGTATTTAGATAGTCTTATGAAATCAGTGTGGGTATTAAGAACAAGAATTAAACTGTGCTGCTAGATGAGTGTAGAAAGCAACCAAGATCATATACAAAACCAGATCATATGAAACACGTTCTCTTCATGTGCATTGTCTGTAGAATTTACCATGGAAGTAACCAGTCCCCTGTGTATGCAGAAGTATGTGTATAGGCACAGGTTGGAATTTGAGCTTGTATTAAATCCCACAGAAGTGTATTAATATGCTCTAGAGTTATACCCTCAGTACGAAGTGTCCATAAAGTTGGAACATGAGACAACACATTAAGGAGAAGGGTCAAAGCATGTACCTGCATTTAACTGTATAGATAAATACCACAGGTTAAATATTTGTGCATTCACATAAGCAAACACACAGTTTCTGTTCATCTTATTATACATATTGACCTTTAGTAAGCACATGGCTGGAAGTAGATTGCCTTTTGAATTGCCGAGTAAAGCCATCACTACCTGCAAGGAGAAATCCTTTAGAAGCAAGATTTGATTGGGCACTGTAAAGGCATTAGTTTCCCCTCATTAACACAGGGAATTTTTATCTTCCACTGCTGTTTTTCTGCTGTTTTTTACTTACATTCCCCTGAGAAAAATGTGGAGTTTTGCAGCACACTAGTTCCACACATAGAACTAAAGATGCAAGAGAAAAGCTGATGTAATAATCTGTGAAAATGCATGGGTTCAACAACATCATGGGTAGGATGAATAAGAAAGTTTAAGTTACGTCACTGGAAGCCCATCTTTATCACATTATCTACTTTATATGTTGAGGCCCGTTTCTGTTCAGACAGAATGTTTTAATATTTATGATAAACATAGATGGAGTGATTATCTCATAAGGGCATTATAAGAAAGGCTTTTGACCTTGTTCTGGAGATTACTGAAACACCTAGTTTCTTGAAGGCAAGGGACACAGAATTCAGTTAGTTTGTTGAATGTTGCTGAAAATACAAGGTTACATGCAAAAATGGTGCCAGGATTCTCATAAGGAATTTACTTTCAAAAATAGTTTTTATTATTCTACTGATTAAAATAAAGTTTAGAAAGGCTAAATTCTAAATTGAAATTCCTAGACTGTAAATTAAGAATATAAATATTAAGAGAGTTGAGGTGTCCCTAAGTAGTACTTTGCAGCATGCTTTTGATACCTGACTGTTTGGGTTTTTTAGCAGTTGTGCATATTAAAATTATAATTTACTCTCAGCTTAACTTTCTTGCTTACTACTTGCATATTTCCTACACAGGAAGCGATCTCCAGAATGGCATTTTGGGATTCATTCCAGAAGTACAAAGTGGCCTGGTACTTGATGAAGACTCAGAAAACAGAGAGGTGGTGCTGACTGTCACACGGCAACCAAACAGGTGCAGGCAACAGCTGATTCCAGTGCTCTTCCCACGCTCTGTAATATGTTATCTTGAATCACAGGAGCTACTGTTAGGGAAAGAGGTTTTCATCACAGAATTTTATAAAAAGTTTTCCCTTTCAGCTCCTTTAATAGCTTCACAGATTTTGGCAACGGGACATTTAAGTTGTGAATATAATTAGGTCTGTCACTTGATTGGTATAAGGCTGAAACAGGAAAAAACTCAAATGCTGACCATTTTATACTGTAAGTCAGCAAATGTGAAAGTTTTGCTTAAGGTAAAGTATTTTCACGGCTAAAGGTGTAACTCCAATTCTCACCTCTCTATGTAATATATGTAGCTATGAGTACTACAAGGAGCAATTAAGACGTTAAGTAAGTGTCAGTATGCTTATGTCTTCACTTTTTTCCTAATTAGCACATATATATGTTGTACATTTATGTGTACTTTAAACAAATATGTTCAGGTATGGTAAGTTCCTTACACTTACAGGATAGATAAATTCTACCTAGCTTTTCAGGCCAATGGTTACTGTAGTATTGATGAAAGTACTTGGGCACATCCCTGCTTTCCAAGCGCCAGTATCTGTTATTCAGATAATTGCATGTTATCTGAAACAAAAATTGAGAGGAATCTGGGTTCCCATAATTGATTTATTTTCTTCTTCTCTTATTTTTTTTACAATCTAAATAGATTTTAGAGGAAGAAATTTAAATAAAAATAGCAGGTTTTTTTCACTGTAAAGCAGTTGATTCCCTAATGATAAGTTTTGAATAGTAACATAACATGTATGTTATGTCTGTGGTTTATGTTTCCTGAATCTGTTGTGCTCTCCTTCAGTACATGCATACTCTTCTCTTTTGCTTAAAGGGCTTTTGAAGATGTGAAGATCTTCTGGCGTGTGACCTTTAATAAAACAGCTGTTGTCCTTCTGAAGGATGGCATGAACTTGGAGAATGAACTTGTATCTGTGCTGGGAGCCACGACCTGCGTGGCAGGTCAAACTATGTGCAACATCTCCATTGAAATAAAACCTGATAATGTAAGTAATTATTGCTCATTTATGTTGCATTGAATTGCAGTTTTTCAAGATGAAAAAACTCCTCTGATCTAGAGGAACTGATTCTTAGTTTGAAGATAGTAACTTGATATCTGCTTGGCTTCTCTGGAACATGTTTATTTATAGGCTTGTACTGCCTCCATTCTGACTGGTAAAAATTTGGGAAGGAGATAAGTATTGAGTTTGAAGAGAAAATTACAGATCTTAGATTTTATATAACAATAAGAAAAAAAGAATGGAGTTGTTTCAATGAAATGTTTGATCATATACTCTTAACCTTCACACAGTAAGTTTTTCATCTATCAGAGTATTTCTTACGGTGGTTTATGGAAAACATATTCTGAAAGTAATATCTCATACCACAAAAAAACCTGTGAGTATACGTTGTATGTAACTTTATATTCCTAAATCTAGCACAGTGATCTGTGGAAACTCATCAAACTGCATAAGAATCTCTGAGTGTCTAAAAATCTGTCACTGTTCACATCCACCTTGTGAACAGTGAAGTTCAATTTAGGGGCCATCATGCACTAAATTGCATTTATCTAAGTCTAACAGCCTTGTGAGACCCAACTGGCACTCTAAAATACAGACATGATTGTATTGACATGAAACACAGTATTCAGTCATTTTTATTGGAAAGAGAAGGAAAAAATATTTTAGTGTGAATACCTAGTAGTTAGAGTAATACCTTAAGAAAGGAAAGATTAATGTTTGCCATCTTTTTAAAGTTGGAGAGTTTTAAATTTTTTAAGAAATTATCGTCGCACCCAGGCTAGTGGCAAAGCCAAGGTCTCGGCAGTGGAAAATGACTAGATGGGAAGATTGCCATGTTTTTTTCTGACTCAATTCTAGAAAATATTGCAAGATGCTGTATGTAGGAAATAGGGATTTCCTACTTAGGAAGTAGGATGCATTCCATTAGTTCACTAAGAGGGCCATTTTCTTTCTCCGTCTTCAGATGTTATCTTTAAATTACAGAGCCAATGAATAGGTGTACAGGGCACAGGCTGCCTTGCTGAGTAAACTGAGATTATGAACCTCTTTAGTCCAAAGCAGTGATATCAGTATTTAATGACAGCAGTGCAGAAGCTGCAGAGACATGCAGTTGTGCCACATGAAGCACAAGCCTGTGCTATTCTAGCAAGTGCTAGTGGAAGGCTAAAGCTCCCCATTCATTCCTGTATAATTGTGCCTGTCATTAGTCAAGAACATTTCATTTAGAAAACTGCTTAACAATTTAATTGAAAATATATGCTATTTATGCCTTCAAATATTTCCTAATTCTTCTCCCAGTTCTTCTTTCATAAGCTTGTGAATTAGTAGTAAATACATTAAAAAATTATGAAGTAAAAAATACATTAAATAAGTACTTTACATTTTTGTAGGATACATTCTAGCTTTTGTAAGTTTTACTTTGTCAGCTGTACTGACTTTATTAACTAAAAATCCTAGAATTAAAGTAGGATTTCCAAGAATTCAGAGCTGAAACACAAAGCTTTTTTATGTAGTGGGTTGACCCTGGCTGAATGCCAGGTACCCACCAAAGCCTCTCTATCACTCCCCTCTGCAGCTGGGCAGGAGAGAGAAAATATAACAAAGGATTCATGAGTTGAGACAAGGACCAGGAGAGATCATTCACCAAACACCGTCATGGGCAAAACAGGCTCAAATTAGAGATATTAATTGAATTTATTGCTAACAGAATCAGGGCAGGATCATGAGAAGTAAACTAAGACCTTAAAACACCTTCTGCCCTGCCCACTCTCCTTCCAGCTCTACCTCTTCCCCTCCAGCAGCAAATGGAGTTGGGAAATGGGGGTTATGTTCATTTCACCACACATTGGTCCTGCTGCTGCTCAGGAAGAGGAGTCTGTGCCGTGCTCCACCACGGGGTCCCTCCAATGGGAAACTTCTTCGACATGAGTCCATCCCACAGGCAGCAGTTCTCCATAAACTGCTGCAGCGTGGTCATCCTTCCATAGGGTGCCATCCTTCACAGACAGGCACCCACACGGGTGGTGTGGGTCCCCCACACGGTCACAAGTCCTACTAGGAAGCCTGCTCCAGTGTGGGCTCTTTTCTCCATGGGTCTACAGGTCCCTGCCAGGAACTTGCTCAAGTGTGGGTTACCCATGGGGTCATAGCCTCCTCTCTGGCATCCCCCTGCTCCAGCCGGGGACTTCTCCATGGGCGGCAGGTGGATCTCTGCATCCCCATGGATCTCCACGGACTGCAGGGGCACAGCTGCTTCACCTCTGCACCTTGGATTGCAGAGGAATCCCAGCTTGGACACCTGGAGCACCTTCTCCCCCTCCTTCTCCACAGACCCTGGTGTCAGCAGAGTTGTTCCTCTTACATGTTCTCACCCTGCTCTTCTCTGGTTGCAAGTACTCTGCATAATAACAGGTTTTTTACTTCTTAAATACGTTGTCACAGGGCTGTTACCAGCATTTCTGATTGGCTCAGCCATGGCCAGTGGCAGGCCCATCTTGGAGCTGTCTGGCAATGGCTCTGCCAGACATGGGGAAAACAACTGGCAACTTCTCACAGAAGCCACCTTCATAGTTCCACCACTACCAAAACCTAGCCATACAAACCCAATACAAAAAATAGTAAAAAAAAAAATTGGCTTCAATGATTACCATTTTTTTATAATGCTATTTTCTTGTAAAGAACCTCTTTTGTGTTTTGTTGTCTTTTTTTTTTTTTCAAGTTTGCTACTTGACAAGTACATGCAATAGGTACAAGCAACATCTTTCTGGAATCTTAGTAATCGGATGTCTATTTTTAAATGTTACATTTATGTTGTAGGTACAAAATCAAAGATGAGGCAGAACATCACACTGTGAACTTAACAATGCTACCTTATTTGCAATAAGGAAACAAAGTTCCATAGCCTGTATTTTGAGTGACATAGTTTGCTATGTACGAAACATCACAAAAGTCTTTCAAATAGTATTCTCTAAGTTCTGAGATTTTCAATAAATTCAATTAAGTGTGCAAATCCTCTGAGTTTTTAATTTTTCGTAAACACATGCATAAACATATTAGTGTTTAAATGCTAAGGTTGTATGTAAAATGTTTTTCAGGACTTTAACTGAGTTCAGTACTTGAATATAGACAAGTTAATTAATTGCATTTTCAAAATTGCATACTTAATTCTGTACAGTTTTTCCAAAAGTGAGTAGGTAGGTACATGCCTTTTTGTAAGGTAAAAAGAAAATGAAAGAGCAAATTCTTCATAAGTTGTACATCTATGTAAATCCCTAATCTGGAATATGGCACTCTTGGAGAGTTTATTGTCATTTATGTCAAATTTACAGGCACAATGCCTGCACTATTTAAATAGCTACTTTAATGCAGTAAGTTCCATGTGACAATCTGGGATTTAATTATTGTGCCTGACAGAGTGATGTCCATTGCATTATTGTTTTTAGGATATATTTTATTGTACTTATTGCACATTTCAGGAAGCATGCTTGTGGAAAATGTTATTAATGTGATCCACCGTGCATACAAAGTAATATATAAACATTTATTTAATGCTGAAAGTTATTAGTAGATCTTAGAATGATATGAGAATCATCCCTCACTTACAGGTACCGGAATTTGAAACTTACTTTTTTGTTGAGCTGTATGCTGTAAGCACAGGAGCTGCTTTGAACAACAGTGCCAGATTTGCTTTCATAACTGTCCTGGAAAGCGATGCTCCTCATGGTTTAGTGTATTTTGCTGTGGGATCTCGATTTGCTGTGGCTTATAAGAAGACAGCTTTAATCAGTCTGCAAATTCTTAGAGATTCTAGTACATCAGTAACCACAATGGTTAGCTACAGTATGCAGGTAAGACTTATTATTATTTAATTTATTTTTATATCTTTTTCTGACTTTCAGGAAAGCAGACTTCTAGCACTTCAGGGAGATAGTCAGGGGGTTCCCCTGGGAGACTGCCCTCAGGGACGAGGGAGTGGAACAGAGCTGACAGATCTTTAAGAAAGTCTTCCGTAGAACACAGGAGCTAGCAATCTCTAGGAGCAAGAAATCAGGCAATGAAGGCAGGAGACTGGCATTGCTGAGTCAGAACCTGCTGGTCAAACTAAAGGGAAAGAAGCAAATGCACAAGCAGTTGAAGCAAGAACAGCTGAGCTGGGAAGAGAATAGAGACGGAGTGTGAATGTGTAAGGAAGGCCAAGGTGAAGCTGGAAGTAAACCTGGCAAGGGACACAAAAAATAACAGGAAGGGCTTCTAGAGCTATGTTAACCAGAAAGGGAAGGTCAAAGAAGGTGTTTCCCCCTGATAAACAATGCAGGAAAACTGGTAACAACAGATGAACAAAGGCTGATGTACTCGACAATTTTACTGCCACCCTTCACTGGCAACCTTTTTTTCCTACACCTTTTAAGTGGATGGACAGCCGGATGGGGCATGGAGGAGCAAGCCCCTCCCACTGTAAGGGAAAATCAGGTTCGTGACCATCTGAGGAAACTGAATGTGCACAACTCTATGGGACACAAAGAGATGCATCCCTGAGTCCTGAGGGAATTGGCTAATGTAGTTGCCAAGACAGTCTCCCCTGTTATTTGAAAATTCTTGACAATCAAGTGAAATCCCTGGTGACTGGAAAAGAGGAATTACTATTCCCATCTTTAAAAAGGGAAGGGTAGAAAGGAAGACCCTGGGAACTATAAACCTGTCAGCCTTCCCTTTGTGCCTGGGAAGATCATGGAACAGATGCTCCTAGGAGCTGTCTTAAGGCACATGAAGGACAGGGAGGAGATTGGAGAGAGCCAGAACATCTTCACCAAGGGCAAGTCCTGCCTGACCAACCTGCTGGGATTCTATGATGGAGTGACTGCATCAGTGTACAAGGGCAGGGCTACAGATGACATTTATCTGGACTTTCATAAAGCCTTTGACACATCACCCACAACATCCTTCTCTCCAAATTTGAGAGAGATGGATTTAATACTGAGTTTTAATGGACTATTATTTGATGGATAACAAAGTGGTTGGATGGTCACATCC
>VWPU01017170.1:0-29588 GCA_013398955.1 Callaeas wilsoni | reverse complement strand
CGCCGCCGCCGCCGCCGGGGCCGCGCTCCATGGCGACCCCCAGCCCCTGCATCGTGGTGAGTGCGGGGGCTGCCGCCCGCGGGACGGGGGATGCCGGGCGCCGGGGCCGCTGTTCCCCGCCTGCCCCCCGAAATACGGTGATCTGTGAGGGAACGCGGGGGGTGGCATGGCGTGTCGTGTCGTGTCGTGTGTTGTGGTGTGGCGTGTCGCGTCCCTGGGCGCCGGGAGCCGCCGCCCCGCGGAGTCACCTTGAGGGCAGCCCCGGCCTCCCGGCGCCGGGCCCGGGGCTGCCCGTCCCTGCCTTCCTTGCCCCCGGCTGGGCGCGTCCCTTCCCGGAGCGACCGCGGCTCCCTCGGGCTAGGATCCGGGGGCAGCCGGAGCCCGAGGGCGGCGGGCAAAGCCGGCGTTGGCGCCTCCGGAGCGAAGGTGGAAGAACTTCCCCCAGCGCGGCACAACTTCCTATTCCTGTTGCTGTTCGCGGCGTGCGGGAGGCTCTGGTCGGGAAAACCCCACGTGTGTGAGCTGAGTCTGGTTCTGCAGGAGCAGCATCCTTTATATTTTTGTGTAATTACCGCATCTGCTGAGGCGCTTAACGCTCATTTTTATTAATCTTTTTAAAGCAAGTGCCAGTGCTGATGAAGTGCGCGCGGTGTCTGATGGCCGAGAGCTGTGACGACCGCGAGGTTGCGACAGTAAATCCCTGCAGGAAGCCTGTAGGAAGGGCCCCATTCCCTGCCAGATGCAGAAAGGAAGGTTTAGTAGACACGCTGGATATAACGATCGGTCTGACCAAAGGAAAACCCCATGAGTTTTGGGAGGGACCTGCCTTATTTCTTAAAATAGCAGCCTGCTGTGGGCTGCAGGGACCATGAGCTCGAGCTCTGTGTGTGTAGCTCGCACAGGGTCAGTTTTGGATGGGAGGGTGAAATAATAATGAAATTCCCCAGATTAAATACTCATTAATCAACAAAACCCCCATGTGAACAGTTGGCTGATCACTGGTCAGGTAAGTATTTCCACAGGCATTGAAATAAGATTTGAGTCCTGCAAGGGTATTGGTAGCCAAAATGGATACTTAAAATGCCTGCCCTAGTGAACTGTCAGCACCAGCCTTCTGTTTTCCCTCTGAAATTCTTTTTCACATAGTAGTGTTCAGCTACATAACCAGAGAGGGAAGTAGTTAAAAAAACCACATCATTTTCAAGCTGCAGAAGGGTTAGGGTTAAAGGAAGACTCTGTTTGATGTGACAGCGTGCCCTGAACCTCAGCAGTGTTTGGTATCATTGTGTATATACGTTAATCCCTTGTCCTAATTAGAATGTACTCGCCAGTGTTGCAGGCTGTTTCATACAGGGAGTTTGCCCATGTGGAACAGGTTGCTGAAAGCTTTAATTTCAGATTCTGAATGATCTTGAACCTCCCCATTTTGGAAACGGTGGTCAGAGCAGAGTTGCTTCACAGCAGCGTGACTTGTCATGCTGACGTAGCTCTCTTGTCTTGTCCTGCGGACTGGCTCGTGTGTTTTGTTGTGATCGAGTGTTGTGGAGATTTGCAAGGTGTCCATGTCAGAACCTCTGCTTGCTTAATTGCAGATGCTGGTTTTGCATTACATTAGGAAAATCAAAGGGGTTAAAAAGCTTGATTATTTTTGTAATGGAATATAGAGTTTCACTGGGGTGTACTAACTTCGCTTTCTTGCTCTCCACTGGAGGAGAACGTTGTAGGACTTTCTTTCACACATTCATTGCATAACAACTCGTCGTATTTCAAGTCACACTTGTGAACTCCTAGATTACTCTTTACTCTGTGTTCAGTGTGACTGGTGTTTTTAGAGAGGGGTAAAGTAAGGTGGTTCTGATGAGCGTTGTCGGTTTGATAGGTTTTACTCATGGGTTTGATAGTTTTTACTGAATAAAGCAAAGGACTTGAAGTTTCTCAGCACAGACTTTCTGTAAGGCTTTGTAGAAATCTCACCTTATTTCCTTTTCAGATTGGCGATGATGAACAAGGTTATGACCTGGATTTGTTCTGCATACCTAAACATTATGCAGATGATTTGGAAAAAGTCTATATTCCTCATGGGCTCATCATGGACAGGTTTGTTTGACTTCGAAAAGTACATTGATTGCATGAAACTGAAATAAACATCTTCCAGTGATAATTTTGCTGCTTGGACACTGTCTAAATAGATTACATTTAATTAGAGACTAGAATGTACAATTAATCTTTTTTTTTTTTTTGCTTGTAAGAGTTTGTACATTTGCAGTCATGCTGTTCTTTGGAAATTGGTCATAATTCTCAAGTGAAATTTTGTAGTATGTAGCAACTTAGGACTTTCTTTCCAGTGTTTCTTTGATGCTTTACCGTCTTAAAATCTAACTAGAAGATGTATTGTTGTGTCAGTGCAGCCTGGAAATACAGTCTCTTGAATTTCCATAAGATATTAATAAAAGTAAACTACTAATCACATCATTTTAGACTTTCTCATGTTTATGTGGTAGATAAATAACGTCCAACTTTCTCCTACCTTCTGAGAAAGACATTATCCTCTGCAAATATCAAACTGTCACTTCTGTGGTTGCTGAAATCTGTGATGTGCTGTGCAAGTTTTATTTTGTGAGGTCAGAAATGTGTTCATAATCCTACAAGACATTTTTGTTTTACTTTGTGTTTGAAAGTTGCTAATTTCCATTATGAGAATGAACAACAAGGTCAGTGAATTTAAGCCTTTTATGAGTGGTGCTGGGTGGGTTTTCCAGGGGATCTTTTGACTAGGAATGCATCTAGATTTTGCATTGTTCTGTTTGACTAGATACAATGAACATCCCTGTAAAAAAAGTTTCTTTGTAAGTATTAAAACTTTACACTGGAAGTCCATATAGAGGAAAAAATTGGACAAAGTACACGTCATTAAGGAATTGACGTAAAGTTTGTAATGGTTGGCTTTCTCTGAGAAACCTGCTGTCAGCCGGCACACAATAAGTGCAGACCATGCTTTCTAAAATAAATGGCAAGATAAATTTAGAAACAATTATTGCAGAGAAACAGTGCAGTGTTCTCTTGCTCTGCCTTGCTGGTATTGTATTCTGCTTTCAGGACAAATTTCTGGCATTCTGATTTGGCAAATAAACACAAACTCTTCAGTTTACAATTTGAGAGTTTTCTTGCTCATCAGCTGGTGAGGGCTACTGCCTTTGGGGTTGCGTTAGCTTACGTTGCTCTTTGCATGGAAGCTGAACCTGTCTTTGGAAGGAGAAAACACACCTTCACATCTCCTATCTGCCAGTGAGACAGTTTCAGGGCGTTCAGGTTTGCTTTGGCTGCCTGTGACGTAGGAGAACAAGCGCATTTGGCAGCGCTGCTGTTGGATTAACCTTGAAAAGCAAAACTTTGTTGACCGGTAACGTGTTAAAAGTGACTGAAGTGGTGGGCAAATATTTCCGAGCAAAATGTGTTTCCAAGTTTGCTGCGTGTGTTTGCTGCTGCTGGGAGTATCAAGCGCTGCTGCTGTGATGAACAGATGAGATGTTATGACAGCTCACTCTTCCTTGGTTTTGTTTAGGACGGAGAGACTGGCACGAGAAATTATGAAGGGCATGGGAGGACACCACATTGTGGCACTCTGTGTACTCAAGGGTGGTTATAAATTTTTTGCTGATTTATTAGACTACATCAAAGCCCTGAACAGAAACAGTGACAAATCAATCCCCATGACAGTCGACTTCATTAGGTTGAAGAGTTATTGTGTAAGTATCTATGCAGTACTGTGCAATTTTTAGCTAAGTTGACTACAAATTATTAACAGAGGTGGTTTAATATTGTTACTGCCCTAATATGCTAATGTTAAACAAATAATTAAGGGAATTAAGAGTCACAAGCTAATTTACTCTTTCTCTACCTTATTATATAATGTGTTTTCTTTTAGACCTTGGTATCTCCTCACCTCATTTTACATCATAACAGGTAAAATTGGTATGCTGAGGAGAGAGACCCTTTACATGTCCTTTACTTGTTCAACAGTTTCCTCTCTGCCCTCTACCCCATCTCTAGAGCTGTGGCTTTAGACCAGTACAGAGAATTCTCCTGCAACTATTATTACAAAAATTTAATTCTAGGAGTTTTTATATGGCCCAGACATCCTTCTTGGACAGGATGAATTGAAAGCTGCAGAAACGGTTGCCTATCTCATTTTTGTTTGGATGAACCAAACAACGAACAAAATTAATTGTATTTGGCCATGAGGAAACACCAGATACATAAGCCTAGATTTGTGATTAACAGCCTCTGAATATGGCATTACCTTTTCAAGACAAGGCATAGGTTGCCTTGGGTTTAGATTTTTAGGGAAAGAATTTCTTTTGATTCTGATCACAATTATTGAACTTTGTAGGGAAACAGAACATTCTGTATCACGAGGTAACTTTTAGGTTATATAGAAGGAAGCACAGGGTTATGTTGTGCTTAGGTGGTCAGAGGAAGAAGCAGGTGTTTGTCAGCACTGGATGATTTCCAGCTTACTGACAGCCAAGTCTCATGGTTTGGGGATTTCAGAAGTGTATTATTTTTTCTCTAAGACCATCTATAAGATGGAAATAATGACTTTTTTTCTTTCGGTTTAGAGAGTTTGAATACATTGTTTCACAAGGTTATGCTGTTTGTTCTGTATCAGCAGCTTTGCATTAAAGTCAGGGTTACTTGTCACAGTTGTAGACCAGCGCCTATTCCTGCAGAAAAATACAGAGATAACTGAATTGAAAAAATCACTCTCATCCTTTGTTTCATTAAACTGTGAAACCAGAGCTGGAATCATTTACAGACTTAGTTTGGACTGTTGCAGAATTTCATAAATCCATGATTCCTGTCAAGCTCTCCATTGACCTGCCATGACAAAGCGAAGAACTGTGTGGGACTTTGGTCCAGTCCTTTCACAGGACAAGCAGCCGCGGCTGCCCAAGGCACACACACAGCTGCCTGTCCAGGGGTTACCTGGAGACCACACTCACGATTGCAGAGCACGAGGCACTAATTTAGTTATGTGCTTTAATGAGAATGCAGGGCTGGGCAGAAAGGCTCATGCCAGCCTTTGGTTTATCTCACGAGGCACTTTGTGCTTGTGCACTGTGTTAAAATCAGTGAGCAAAAGCAGTCTGAGCCTCTTTTCTTCTGTGCCTCCCAAAAGGGGAGGCTCCTACCTCCAGTCCACTTCACTCCAAAGCCCCCACATGCCCATATATTCTGCCTGTAAAAGCTGCAGAAAACTGTATATCTCTATTACAGAATAGTAGGTTAAATAATAGGAAATTATGACTTCCATCTGTTTTTTCTTGGAGAGGAAATTGTGTCTATTCTGCTTTCTCTGCTCAGGAACACTTCCAATAACTTGCTTCGCTTGTTTAAAAAATCAATACAAAGACAACGCCCTTCATGCTCTCTACTTTCTCACTCAGAGAAAAATAGTGGAGAGACTTTGAAACATCTGAAAAAAGCCTCTGTTAAAAAGCAAGGCTGCCTTTTTACTGGTGTCTCAGGTGTGATTTGGTTCATTTCTTTACTACAGCTGTTTTTGTTTATACCCCCTCAGAACTACACTGCCTTGATATTAACAGGGGAGTGAGCAGCAAAGTAAGTTTTATGGAAATTAAAATCCTGTTTTTACTATAGAAACAAGGAGAAAAGCAGAGAAATGTAGACAGAAAGCTGTTGAAGCGGAATGTTTTCCTTGAGGTGTTGGCTTGAGGGTTTTTGATTTTGCCAGCCAGTTCTACAAAAGAATGTTTTCTTGTTCTGGATGAGTGAGGAGCTGCTGTTACGTGATGCCTCCACTACACTATTCATGAGCATTTATTTTCTGTAGAGTCTCTTAGGTGGTTATTAATATCCAAATTTAGGTCCTTTAGATTGCATAACTTGATAGACTGGATAAGATTATCCTATCGTGGACATGTATGTAACAGCTTGACTGGGTCTTCCATCAGTAAGAGTGTCAGAATGCTAAATCTGCTCTGTAGTTTTGATCTGTGCTTTGCTACATGAAGGGAGCTGTGTTCAGTGGTGTGAAAACCATCACAAACTGTAATGGGCAGTTGAAAGTGGAGCTTTGAACTCTCTTGTCGCTGTCTCTGGATGTGATTACTGGATCATGCTTCCTCCCTTTACAGACTGGATAAAAGATGTTAAAAATATCCTGGTCGCATAAATGAAGCAGATGAACTTTTGTAATGGTTCTGTAATTGAAGTTCTATTCTTGTTTCAAACTGATCATTTAATGTTTACAAGCATATGGGGGTTTTTTTCTCTTGCAACGCAAAGTTCATACTGTACTGCACCCAAAATAATTCTCTCAGAATACTGACATGATCAAGCGATGATTAAACTTTGCTTGTAACTCCAGTTTTCCAAGTCCTTACGGATGAATTTTAATGATCTGGCAAGCTGTTAAGAAATGGAAAGATAGTGTTTGTGATCAGATCCAGCTCTCAGTATTCTTGACAAACAGTTCATTCTGTTTGTTTTACAAGAAGAATGGCTTTTCACCAGTCTCCTGCATTTAAGCATGGAAATGAGCAAATGTTGCTTGTATAGTCATGAAGGGCAGCCAAAAGACAGCGGATGTGTTGCACTGTCACTGGTGAAAATAGGAATTTTCAGAGGAGTATGTGGTAAACTCTGGTTAGACTGGTCACAGCAGTATTCTGAAAGGTCTCTGCTAACCAAACTTTACAGCAGATACTGTAAGGAACTTAAAATGCCACTTTAAAAGGTGATCTTGGAGTCACTTGAGTCAGGAGTTACAATCTTGTAAAACACTATTGTTTTCCAGCAGTGACAACTGGGAAGCAGTGAAAACACATCTAAACAGTAAAACTCTTATGTGTTAAACCATGAAGCATTAAAGTCTTACCAGTACTGAACTCAGAAATAAGGCTCCTGAAGATAATTAAAACATTGCTTAATGATTAAACAAAGTTCTTGCCAGTGGAAATCTGGTTACAACCAATGTCAGAAATCTTTAACTGTTTTTTCACCCTTTCATTGCTCAGGAACTCAGCACCTGCATATGACATCTAATATGAGCTGTGAGACACTGTCAAGGTTTAAAGTCGGTTTAGTAAGTTTAATAAGCTGCAAAGATTTGTGAGGCACTCCTAGCAGCTGTTTTTAATATTTCCATATAACAGGTCATTCATGGTTTTATCACAGTTTAGATTTATTGAAGCAAAATGCAGTGTAGCGATGGTGTACCTGTGTTGCTGTTCAATTGTGTAAGAACTGATTTGATTTATTACCAATATTGGCTGTAAACTAAGCATAAGCCTTTCTGGCTATTTTTGTAGCTTATTGTTCTAAATAGTAATCAGTGCCTTGTTTGCTGACTATTCTTGTGATGATTGCCTATTCGTATTCAGAGTAAGACTTTCTAAAGCAACAAAGTTTAAAATGTAAATTACCAGCTATATAGTGTCCTGTAGCTTGGAAACCAAAAGTGCTTTTTGTCCTGTTTCTATATCTGTAGAGAATGCATAGTAAGTCCTTGGTTTTTAGATACGTAAGTGTGTATAATGGTCACAGATGAGAGATGATGCCTGTGTTGATGCAAATCTCTTATCAAACAGTCTGTAATCTGAAATACCATCTTTGAAGTTGATCACTTGTAATTTCTTGGTTCATAGAGAGATGCTGTTACTGCCGTGCTTCTGAAAGCTTTAACGTTTGCTGGTTGTGTAGTTCACAATTTTGACATTTACTGCAAGAAGAAAATCAGTTTAATTCTGGTCATGCTAATGTTCACCCTCCTCTTTCTTAGAATGATCAGTCAACTGGAGATATCAAAGTCATTGGGGGAGATGACCTCTCAACCTTGACTGGAAAGGTACAGCTCTTTGTGTGTCTGTGTTGGTGTTCCACTGAAGCAGTGGTGGGAATTCATACTGCTGAGATGTGTAAGGTGCAGCCCACGTCAGCAACAGAGGTTCCCATGGTAGGCAGTGACAAGAGGAGGAAATAGGAGAGTGTAAATTGGGAATCTGCTTTTCTCCAGTGGTTCCATCGAGATTGTTGAGCCAGATGTCAGGGGTTAAAGCACCACTGCTCCTGCTCTGTCGGAACACATTACCTTCCCCTTCTCCTCACACATATGTGATTTTTAAGACATGCATGTCAATGTAAAGGATGTAGGTATGACAGAATTGTACATGTTTCTGCAGTAGAACACTCTTCTCTAGAAGAATAGGAATTGTGTAGACTCTGTTTTGATCTCTTTTGCATATGTCTAGAATTTTCAAAGTCTGAATAATTCAAAGACTGTACTTAACATGAGCTGTTGAGAAGACTCTAAGCTAATTGTTATTAGAGTATCAGAAATGTTAAACTACAAAGCAGTTGCTGTTACACATGTAAACATACATAAACGGTGGTACAAATATTTAACTGCACTGAAAATGAGTTATGAAGATTAATAAGAAATGGTATGGTGTCTAGATAACTAATGGATTTGCTTTCTTTTTCTTCCTACCAGAATGTTTTGATCGTAGAAGTAAGTACTGTGTTTCCCTTTGAAGTTCTGATGTGTGACAGGTAAAAGAGTTGTATTAGAAGTTGTTCTTAAGCCAGAAAACCTCCAGTTTCTGGTTTCAAGGCCTCCAGCTTCTGATTTCAGACCTGAATTTTGCAAGTAGTCTCTTAATTTGAACTAAGTTGTGTTTTGAATTCTCAGATTACATTAAATTGCTATATTTAACCTGGAAAACATCCATTTAAAATTGTATTTTCTTTCAGTTTTCTGAGATCTTGTCACTTCTAAAGTGTTTAATTTTTTTGCTTTTTTTTGTTTGAAAAAGTAACCTGAAAAAAAAGTGATACTAAGCATGTTATTGTTCTGGGTTCATCACAGCAAGCTAAGAAATTAAACTGCAGAGGTAGAAAGAGATTCCTGGTATGAGTATCCTAAAATATGTGAAAAACAAATCTAAGCCCAGTGTCCCTGTGTGTAGTTTGTTTAGAAAATAGTGACACAGAGAATGCTAATTCTTAATTGGCATTTTGCAATTGCTGCATTCCCATTCCTGTCTTGCCGTGGGTCTCTGGATGATACCAGGTCCAGTACAGCTCAGTTTGGTTGCCTGGTAGGTGCTGTTGCTTAATTCTTGCTTTCTTACCTCTGTCTTGATGAACACTATTGCTAATGTGCAGCCAATGTCACTTTCCTTGAGTACAAGTGACAATTTTAGGATAGGGAAGCAGCAGCAGTAGGCAGGAAAAGTGGATGTGCAATCTAATGATGTGTTAGGGCTCCAAATAATGGAAATGGCGTGTTTGTAAGCAAAGAAACAGCTATAGCAATTGGTTCATCAGCCAAAGGAAAGGATGTTTCTTCTCATAAAATGAGTTTCTATGTATTATTTTCCTAATTTGGGAAGGTTATATTATTCCACAGGAAGCACATTCAGTTCCAAAACTCCTACCAAAATAGTATGTATACAGCAGTCATTGTGTGATCAGTGGCATCCTTTGAAGTATATTTTGCTTCAGGTAGACAGATGTGTTTAATTATGTATCTGCTCCATTTCAGATGAATGTAACTCCCAGATTAGGTTAGTTTCTTATTTGTTTAGTGAATCATCTGTCCAGTGACTCATCTTACACAGTGTCAGATATGAACACTTACTGATCACCATTTTAACTGTCAAATGATAAAATGCACATCTATTGTAAGTTTAATGTCTTGAGCACTAGGCTTTTCTTTACTTCATCCCTTTAAAGTCCAAAAAAATTCTGTACAAAATGGAGATTCGTCTCCAATAAACAGCTCATCACATAACACAAAATCAGTAATAGGTTCTGCTTTTCTCTTAGAGCATGGAAGTAGCTACTTCTGTTTATTTACCAACTTTGATTTTTATCTATACACCTGTACATCTTTTTAACTTCTCCAGAGTTTAACGATTAAAAGCACTGAGTGTTAATGGTAATGCTGACAGGTGCTCTGCTGAATTTGTTGTTTGATTTTTATTTTAATTGGGAGTCACAGGAAAATAAGCTGAAGCCAGGATATTGCTGCTTCTTTTCTGTCTGCCTCCTTCACTTCAAATAGATTTGATTTTAGGCCAAGGCAAGGACTGTCCCTCTAAAGATGATGTGATTGTTTGAGTCCAAATGAGGAGGCCTTTTCTGATGCTTCAGTTTCAAGCCATATATTCTCTTTTTATTTTCTGTTTATATGTGCAGTGAATGGGATTAAAATGCCGTGTCAAAAATTATTTTAGTGTGTTTTAGACTTCAGAACTGCACTCGGACTTCACAGTGCAATTTCTTCAGGTATTTCTTGGCTCTGTGAAGTAAATTGTACTCCTTTTCCTTTAATTGCAATACTGGGTTGTTCTGCTTTTTTTCCCCGTCTTGCTTTTCTTCCTGTTGAATACTCTGTAACTGAGCTCAACAGCAAGACTAACATTACTCTTATCTTACTCAAATTAAACACTGTCTCATTGCTGCAAGGAGCACAAGCCATAAAATATCCAGAAGGAGCCAAGAAGGTCATTGCAGTAACTGCTTGTTCAGCAACTGCTTCCAAAGTCGTGGTTATCCACAACAATTAAGCATTCTTGTTAATGTGTGTGATCACTTTACCCGACGGGGTTGCGTAAGCCCAGCGCTGTGTTTCATGTCACCTGGATTTGGTTGTGAGCCTTTTTACAGGCTGTAGTTTGCCATATTTTCATGCTGCTGTGGATCAGCAATTTCAGTGGTAGAAACTTGAAAGTGCTACTCTGACATGTTTAATATTCTGTCTTACATGAGTGTTTTTATTTTCAGGATATAATTGATACTGGTAAAACAATGAAAACGTTGCTGTCTCTACTTAAGCAATACAATCCAAAGATGGTGAAAGTAGCCAGGTAAATGTTTGATGATTATTTGTGCTGGTTTTCACCTTAAGAAGGTCTAAAAAAACCCCAAACCGACGAGTAAAAGCAAACATAGAACACATTTCCGAGGAAGAGAAACAGGAGGGAACATCTCTGCAGGAGTCATATGTGATATCATCTGTTGAAGCTACTACTTGTTTAAACTCCTAAAGCCCTTTTGCGTGTTATAAGCACATATATACGTTAAGGATATTGGAAACACTGTTCTTTCCAGTCTTATTGCTGGAAGAATTCCTGTGCTTCAGAAGGGCATAACTTCTGCATGCCTGGAACACCTCTTGCGTATCATATTATGGTAAGGTTGTGGGGTTTTACCACTCAAGTCCAAGTGTAGAAGTATCTAGAAGAATTTAAATCTTTTGGTCTTAAAAGAAATACCCTCTCAAGTTAACAGAGGAATTGTCAACACAAATTTAGTTCATAAATTTTACCGTAAATTAAGTTCATAGACTTTTAACTAGAAGGGGGAATAAGAAAAATTAGTGGTTGTCACTTACCTGGACGTAGTGTCTCTCCAAAGACGTTTGTTTCTGCTGGCACTGTCTGCAACTTCACTATACCACAGTGGTGTACCTGTGCAATGGAGACTTTTTTTCTATTCTTCCTTCTTTAATTGTAGGATTTAATTAGTTTGCACACTAACATGAGTGTGTGTGTAGTGTGCATAGTGCAGCTGAGCTTTAGAGGTCATTCTGTGAGAGTCACCCAGCCATATGCTCTTCCAGGCTTTTCTACTTAGTTATACCTTTAATCAATTCGTTCCAAAACATTTCATAATTAAATAACTTGCAACCAACAAGAAATGTTGAGGATGATATTATATTATTAACCAGTATCAACATTCCTCCTACTTCTTTTTAAATTGCGTCTGTTGTGCTGCTAAGCTGTGGTTGTATATTTTCCAATAAAAGCATAATGATTGCTGGGGATTAGAGATAAAGCAGAGCTGGGTGTAATATCTAATCACTTGTGTTGCCATAACAATGTCAAAGCAGTCGTTAGACTTAACAGAACAGCTCTTCTTGCTGATAATCTGGAGGTGACCTGCTGAAGGTGAAGCCGTTGTGGATTTCTCCCTGGCCAGTTTTTAAATATGTGTCACTGAAAAGTGTTGTAACACTACAGTGTAAATCTTAAATATAATATAATATAATATGTGCAAAGACCAGTTTCCTGTATTTTAAACCTGTTGCAGTAATTTGGGTCTGCCAAGGACCTGACCAGGGAAATGTGATCATTCTAGATAGTCTTACATTCTTAGCTGCTTCCCTTCTCTCTCTTCTATTTCTTTTCTTCTTTGTTAATTTTTTGGTGGTTGTTGCAGTTGTTGATTGGGTTGGGATTTTTGGGTTTTTGGGTTTGGTTTGGTTTGAGTTTTTTTTCTTTAGTTTTCTATTTTCCTTCAGACAATTATGTAGTTGTGGTAGGGAGATGTGTGAACTAATGCCAGTACAATTTTGGGTTTTCTTTGCTCAAATCCTACACTAGTTCTCAAAAATTAAGTCTCCCAATTAGAAGTTTCAGAAACTAAAATCAAAACTGTGACTGTGGCAAATGAAGCCGCATCTTTGCGGGTGATCCAGGAGGGAAGGGGAGTCTGTGCTCAGTGTACAGAGTTACGCTGCTCCTGTTTGCATTCAGCCATCAACCGCCTTTTCTTTTCCTCCCTGAGTCTCTGTTTCCCAGACAGACAAATGTCAGGCCTGTGGGATTGTCTTATAAGAGGTAGAAGTGCTCTACTGAATAATGAGCAAATCAAACTAAGCTAGCAGGGCATTTCTCTCTACCACAGTAGCCCCATGCTTTGTATTTCCATGCTTTTTCTCCCTCTGACCGTTAATTCTAGGAAGTTAGAGCTGGTTTGTATCCCCTGATCATCAGAATCAATTACGTTTTCTTTATGGGGGTAATTAGTACTTCCAGTGAAAACCAGTTAAGGACAAGTTGCGCAAGTGCAACTGAGGTTACATTCAGGCAGCAGAACTTTTGCTTCATAAAGCTTAGGCTTTTGTTGGGCTTTTTTCTTGGCCACATCCCAGATTGTTGGATCTTCACCTACAAGGTAAATTGCACCTGAAGTTCCTAACATACATAAAATCCCATTAAGTCACTTTTCACAAAGAAAATCCATCCAGATCAGTGTCTCCCAGCCTTTTCCTTGCAGACCTGTTGGTTAGCTTTTAGGCTGTGAGCCATTCATGATTCTGGGAAGTTTAGATTTTGTCATTATGATCGTTTGTACCTGCAAGTAAAGTAATAGTTTAAAATATGTGTAATTATGCTGTCAATTATGCCCACTTAGGCCTAACTCAGCTTCTCTGTCATCAAAACAGTCTCATATATTTGTACGTGGTGCTTTTTCATGTTTCAGTTGTACATTGATTTTATTTGACAGTTTGTTGGTTAAAAGAACTCCTCGAAGTGTGGGATATCGGCCGGACTGTAAGTGACTTTTGACAACTATTTTTCATTTTTAAAAGCATGTCAGTGTGTTGTGTACCTTTTGCTCAAAGTCTAAGGATGTTCCAGATAGGTTTTCACTAATTATTCTTGATAAAGTTTGCTCTTATTTAGATAATTTAAATATTTGGAATGTATTTTGAGACACTTAACCAGGATTTGTAACATTTGAAACATTTTATTGTATTGAAAATCAAACTTTGATATTTTGGTCTAGGTTACACCTTTGTCATGTGCAAATTCTCTCAGCTTGCATGTAGTCAAATGCTTCAGTCAGTGGAATCTGCTGGATTCACCTTTTGAGACTTTTGGGAGTGATTTGTGTGCCTTAGCCTAGCCACCTCCTGCCATTTGGCTGTCCCCAGGAATGTGGGAGGACCACATGGGGTAGGAGGTCTGATAAAGGTTTGCAGTGATAAAGTGCCTGAATTGGCACTGGTTCTGTCTGGGCATCTGAATTACTCCTTTCTTGTCTTCTCCTGTCTGTCCCAAGACCATTAGTGAAGGAACAGCATCCACAGCCGACAGTGGGAAGGGAGTGACAGCTCCTCCTGCCTTGGGCAGGGCTGTGTGTTTTAACCCTATTTCAGAGGCTGAATTCCTGTTACTTTCATTATGGAAGTGAAGTAAATTGAGCAGCAGAATCACATCTTCTTCCTCCTCCTTTCCAAGGTTGTACAATGCTCTGGAAGTGAAGCTTTTCAATACCTCAAGGCTTCATTGAGGTGTTCCCCTCGTTCAAGGACACCCCTCATTCCTGGGATCTCATTATAGGCTTAGCTGGGCTAATGGTGCCTTTGGAGCATCTTGCAGCAGATGACTTGTTTTGCCATCTGTCCCCAGAGACAACCTGTCCAGAGCAGGACATGTGAGCTCTGAAGGAGACAGCAAGGCAGCAATGGCTGGGCCTCCATTTTATCCCTGTGTTCTGAGGCCCAGTAAGTGCTAAACATCAGCTTAGTTTTTGCAAAAGTGCACAAGGCCTTTTGTTTGAATTGCACAGTTTATCTCCCTGTTTTCCTCATTGTAGTCAGGGAGAGAAAAAAGACACAGCTTTCCTGCTAAGGAGTCTTTTCATTTTAGCACGAAGGGAAAAAACCCTTTGGAAATTTTGTATTTTAGATAATTTAATTTTTTTTGGTCATTTTATAGTGTGTGTAGACAGGGTGGACTGGTACTGCCTGACAAAGTGTCCTGGTAGAGCTGTTCAAACAATCTGGAATGGTTGATATCCTCTTTTTAGGCAGATTTTTTGGGAGATAAACTTCACAACCAAACACAAAAAACACCAACAAACAAAAGCCAAAAGCAAACCCAAAGGAGCCAACCCACACCTGTTTCTGAAACCTGCAAATGACCCTTCCTGCAGCCCTGGAGTGCAGGTCCAGCTCCCAGAGGTGCTGCCTCTGGAATCATGCTGTGAGGGGGACTTGTGCTCACCAGTCCACTGCTGCTGCACTGGCATGTCAGGCATCTAGGAAGTGCCAGGAAGGAGTGGCACTTTTGAACAAATTTGCAAAGTCAGAGGATATTTTCAAGGAATTTTACATTCTCATAATAATATCCTGTCAGTAAATTTAAGAGCTTCCATTCATTTCTTGCAGAGTAGCACCAGGCAGCTGTGTGGGAACCAGTAAATACATCTATTTAATTTCCTTTAGTTGATAAATCAACAAAGTAAGTTAAAACTGTAAAATAGCTCAGATATTAATCTGAGGGTACTTGAGTGGAAGAAATAAAATGAGTTGCAATCTATATCTATAAAATTCCATATTGTCTGTGTAAAAAGGTCTAGTGAACTCTAGGAAGTTCTTTTCTAACACACTGGTGACTTACGGTCTTTTTCAGTTGTTGGATTTGAAGTGCCAGACAAATTTGTTGTGGGATACGCCCTAGATTACAATGAATACTTTAGAGATTTGAACGTAAGTAATTTTTCCCGTATGTTTTTCTCCATTTAAAACTGGGGAGGAGGAAGGAAGGGAAATCTCCTTACATCATTCTCCCTGCTCTGTAAATCATGCCTCATGTTCCAGTGATGAGAACAAGCCCAAGAGCAGCAGGGCAGCGTTTGGAGCTCTGATGAAACTAAAATTTATTTTGCTGCATGCAGAGTGGAGGCTGCACAACTGTCAGCTTTGAAATAATGTGAAGTTTGTGAGAAGTTTCTTGTCACACCAGATGTCTGCAACAAATAAGTGCATTTGCTTAGTTATGTCAGAGTTAAAGAAGAGAGACCTGGGAAAAAGTTAAGAAGGGCTCACATTTTATTATTTTTATAATTAACTCTTCATCTGGGTCTCACCAGGCCCAGCAGACATTGGGTGGGACAATTAGGAGAGGAGAAAGAAGGCAATGTGGAGATTTTTGGACCAAAAAAAAGGCCGAAGTTTTTCTGCATAAACAGTGTCAGAAGACTCTTCCTCCCGAAGCGTGTACAGCACACTTGTGTTGCTTTCAGAAGCTCGTTATTGATGTCAAAACCTTGGTCTCTTAGGTTACTTTCCTAACAGGAGCTTTTTATTTTATTTTGTTTCAGCATATCTGTGTGATCAGCGAGACGGGGAAGCAGAAGTACAAAGCATGAAAGCAGAGTTCAAGTGACAACAGAGCTTTGAAATGTTTTGTTTACTGAGTCCTATCTTTCGCAGGCTTCAGCTCTGGTACACCAGCTACACTCGTAGAATGCCCCAGCCCCACGCCATATGCTTACTGTAATTTATTGCATGTACAATATAAGAGCTCGTCTTGTTCATTTATATTGTAGAAATGTAAACAATTAGTGCAGTTCTGCACTCCTTATTTTGATTTGCACTATGACTCTACCGACTATCGCTGCCCCTGGTTGGGTTGTGCTGTTTGTGAGCTCCAGAGTCTAACTCTTGCAGTGGTAAATTGCTTGAACCTCATCAACCCAGAACTGAAATAGTTCAAGTACTGTAAATGTAAAACATTTTATGATAGGGAAGTCTATTAGTAATATTTTTAAAATCTGTAATTTAAGTTTTATATTTTAATGCACAGATGTGATTGTGATTAATGGATAGTTGCACCTTTGGGTGTTATAAAGCATGAGGAGCAGCCAGTTACAGTATCTGTAATCTCCAAGAAGCTTATCCAAATCTCCTGGAGTTGCCTTATTGCTGTAAAGGAAGTCTGGGTGAAAAGTGTGTTTTTTCTTTTTTCTTTTTTTTTAAAGATGGAATGACAAAACAGAATGTTTAAAATCTAGTTTTAGTTGAGCTGCCTATTTCTGTTAGATTTTTTTCTTTAAAAATATCCATCAGTCTGTGGAATTGCCTTTTAAATTTAAACAATTTTAATATATTTGTGAGGGAAAAAAGTATTGTAATGTTTACTTTATAAGATCTACAAAGCAAAGTACTTTAAATAAAGGCTGTCTCTTTAAAATAAGCCCCACACATCTATCCCACTCATTCTGTATGTTAAAGTGCTCTTGAAAATTTCTTCTCAATAATATTTTTCGTAAGTGCTTGTGACGGTGAAGGCAGGCTCTACATTTGTTACCTTTGTAGAGCTTTTGGTTAATGTAATCCTGTCTAAGAGCGAGATGATAAAAGTGCTGTGGGAAGATATTGAAACAATTGCATATTCTCTAACCAAAGCAGATTCCAGAGAGAACAGTTGAAGCACAGTCCTTTGTTCTGTCTTGGCAAAAATGACGAGTGGATGTTCTATGTCCATTAAACATATCCATGTGAAAAAAAACCCCAAAACCCACAACCATTTTGTAAGTAATCATTTTGGTTTGTTTCATTAGCCCTTCTCTTCATGTGGAGTCCAATTGTGAACGTGGCAGCCCTGCTCACACCTGTGTTTGTGCTGTGCTTTTTGGTTCTTGTACTTCTGCCTGTGGATTCTCCCACCACATCCTCAGATTTAATGCTGCTCAGTGCCTAATACACAATGGAGCTTTTGAAAGATTCTGCTTCGAAAGTTTTTTCTGTGGTTTTGAAGTTTGAGTCTACTTTTCCAAATACTGCACACTACTGCCCATCCATGGCCTGCTCAGTTACAGCTGACCTAATATCAATGATGTTCATAGCAGACCTAAAATGTGAATTCACACAATGTAATTCAGATCAAATGACCACATTTGTGGGAGATCTATTTGTAAATCAGAATTTTCTTTAACAAATATTAGAATACTGATCATAATTATACGGTAGGTTATTCTTTCAAAGAGCTTTTCTTCAATGCACTACGAAGTCTGATTTTATTTCTTGATTTGTCCTGAATCACCTTTGTGTATCTGCCTGTTCAAGAATCTGTTGACTTGTTGCAAAAATATGCAGTGCATCTCCAAGAAGAGGAAATACTCCATCTCCTGGAAGGTTTTCTGGTCATGGTTAAGACAGTTATTCACATGATGTGATTTGGGAAAGAGAGGAGGGGTTGAGTTAGTCGTAACAAGGGGTTAATCTTTCAAACTGTAGCTGGAGCGGGGAATTCCCGGTCTCTTGGGGCAGGGGCTGGAATTGCATGGACTGTGTGGTGACAGGAGAGGTTTGGGAAGATGCTGTTGAGCCACACTGGCCCCAGGAGTGATGCTGCAGCAGCCCAGGTCTGCCTTCTGCCACACCACCTGTGTCCGATGGAAAAGGTCTATACTTAAAATCTTACTGAATGTTCCCACGTTTCAGGTGCTGTGGAACAGACATGGGGGTTTTTTCACCTCACGTAGGTGCTTGTCAGATCAAGTTCACTACCACAGAGGAGATTCCTTACTCAAAAAGTTTTGTTGGTCTCTGAAAATAATTTAGATAAAAAGTTGCCCCCTCCCTTGCCCTTGCTAGAATAGTTCTGTCTGCTGCAGCCTTTCACAGCACCTGTGTGTGCACAACAGGAAGATAAATCTTCACTTGAAAAACGTTGAAACTGCAATTGTTATTTTTATTTGGTAATTTCGGTTAAAAGACTGGAGGTTTAGTCACACCTTTGCAAGTTAAACACCAGCTTTATACGACCCAGACATATATTGTTAAAGCATTATGAAAGCACAGAGGAATATCTTGTATTTGAACATTTATGTGGCATTTGAAATTCATTATAGTTCCACATTTTATGAATCACAAATGTATGCTGGAAAAATAATTTTGAATATTTATAGGCTTTGCTACACCGTCTCTCCCTGTGATGTCTGGCATTTCTATACATTTTGGTAGCTCAGACATAAATGTGATGAAAAGTCTCTCTGTGAACTGAGCTGGCACTTCTCTTGGGGCTTTTTTGTGGCAATCCTGGTTTTGAAAACTGAGGCAAATATGTGACTTTGAGCTGCCCTGTATAGCTGTAACTGTATATCCTGACTGATTAAATGGTGGTGTTTCATTGTTGTGCTGTGACAATCCTGTCAAGCACGCACGAAGGCAGCAGCGAGGAGTTGACAGTGCTTACACAGGGCTGGTTACGAGTCATTAAAGGACTGCCTGCCCTGCCCCACTGCCTTTAAATCCCGTGCAGGTTGCACCTTGCAAGATCACATCTCCACTCTTGGCAAGCACCTTTAAAGCTGAGACATCATTCTGGTCTGGTTTTTTCTTTTTTTTTTTTTTTTTATTTTTTACAGTATTTAATTACCCAAGCAGATGTAGTTTGATGAGTATTCTGATAGGGAAAACACTTCCCGGCTCTGTAAAGATGCCAGTACCCAGTGAGCTCATGGTACTGCAGGCACCAAGGTGAAGAGGGTAGTGCTAGAAAAGCACAAAGATTCAGCACAGTCTAAGAACTGGCTGTGAGGATTTTCATCCCTAGAGAAGCTGAGAGAGGGATCATGCTAGTAACTGCCAGGTGCTGAAAGGCTGGTGCAGGGTGTGCGTTGGGGACACATTTGAGTGGCTGCAAATTCTGTGTGCGGGCTCTGCTCCAGTCAAATACCAACTGACGATTTGAAACTTCATCTCGGAAGGTGGAAATCCTTGTGGAACCAGGTAGGAGAGACAGGCCAGTGATGGTGAATAAATCAAGGTGCAGGTAGATTCCTGTTCCAGGAAGAGGCTGGTGTTTATCTAACAAGTCATTATTAGTGGCATCTTTATTTTGTCCCCAATGTAACCAGAAAGGGAACCAGCCCTCCCGTGTCTCCTGCAGATCTCCAGGTGAACTGCAGCAAATCATGGTACCTGCAAGATACAGCTTTGGGCATCAGGGGTGTGTGAGGGGATTCCCAGACAGTCTGTGCCCTCTCACAGGTTGTGATTCCCCACCCCAGCCCGTCACAATCAGGAAGATACCCCAGTAGATACTGTCTGTATAGATAAGGAATCAGCTATTTCCAGCTCCAGCCCCAGTTCTCTTAGGTGGTGTCTTTGGTAGCTCATCCGTGCCCAATTTACAATCCCGAAATCTCAGCAGCACCAGCGAGAATGCTACAGGATTGCTTCTGGAAGAGACTTAGACAAAACATAATTCTCCCACAACATTCTGCTGCTCGTGGCAGTGAACTAACCCTGTTCAGTTCGCGTGTTCCAGCCGTGCCGCGGAAGGGCCCGTGTGTCCCCATGGATTCTGCCCGAGGGGAAGGGGTGTGGATGGTGCTGCGGGGCCGGGTTTGCCCCGGAGTCCCCGGATCCGCAGGGAATTCCGGCTGTGCCGCCGTGAGCTGGGGCAGGGCTGGCAGAAGCACGAGCGGGGGGCTTGGCTGTCCCGCAGGGATAAAATCGGAGCGGGATAAAACCCTTCTCCCCGGGAACAGACTGCCTGGGTACCGACGGAGCGTGCCGCCTTCCCTGTGCAGCCGGGGAGTGCCAGAGCAGCGATGCTGATGCTTCACTTGCCTGCTTCCCATCGGAGGAACTGGGACGTGACTAAGCCAACCCTAAGGCAGGGA
The DNA here is from genome assembly GCA_013398955.1 of Callaeas wilsoni. Taxonomy (NCBI): domain Eukaryota; kingdom Metazoa; phylum Chordata; class Aves; order Passeriformes; family Callaeidae; genus Callaeas; species Callaeas wilsoni. The sequence goes on along the minus strand of VWPU01017170.1, from coordinate 9,350 downwards.
GGAGGAGGGCGATGGGGTGGGTGTGTGTGTGTGTGAGCTTATAAATGTTCATTGCAGTGCCTTTATCAGGTCTGTCCTCCCCAGTTTCTTTTCATGACAATTTTTTCTCCTCCATTCACAAAATGCAAAATACCCTGTAGCAATCAGAGAATACAAAATACGGGGTAGAAATATCTTCTGTGGTGTAAACTCCTTAACTTGAAATTAGAAAACCACCCTGGGCTTTCTAGTATAGCATAATCACAACTCTCTTCTTGCCGAGCTGCATCTTCCACACCCCCACTCCCTTCCCGGCCATCAGACCTTACCTGGCAGTCCAGCACACTCAAATAATTTCCTTTCAGTATGAGGAGGAAGATATTTTCTCTCACAGACCATATGGCATGAGAACTCACTCTGGACAGTTTATAAATGAATATATGCTCTGTTTGAATCACAGTTTCAGTAACCTTCAGTATCCTGTTACTTGAACAGCCACAAGGATGAGAAATTGCTGAGAGCAGTGTCATACACTTTGCTTCAGAAAATAAAATATTTGAATTTGTGGTTTTTTTTCATTTGGTGAGTTTGTTGCCAGAAACCACTGTGTCATCAGGGTGCCAGAGCCATTGTTTGCGCGCTGGTCATCATTGTCACTTTAGCAAACCCTCATGGGAGAGGTGAGCCGGCTTCTCTTTTGCCATGTGGCTGATACCTGCCACATCTAATTTCACGGCAGATTTTCTTTGTGCAGCCTTGCGCGGGGGCAGCTGCACAGCTGGGTACCCAGCCAGGGTCTCCTACCCCGCTAAGAGACAGCGAGACATACGAAAGGTCTCTGTAGTGCAAAGAGCAAGACCTGAAGTCACCAACATCAGGCACTGGGAGCTGCTGTTGTGCAAGGCACTGCACAAACAACTGCCAAAGCCAGTCCTGGCTCCGAACATGCTGCATGTGAGCTGAGCAAAAGCAGATGAGGTGGGTGGGCAAGAAGTGCAAGGAAAGCAAGATAATGCTGGATACCACAATGAGCTGCCAATCTTTGCCAGAAATTCCTTCTGCATCAAAGGAGGTGAGCAGAAAAACGCTGAAGGTAGATAAGGTGGCTTTCTGGGTTGCTTTTCCAGTGTTTACAGGAATCTGCAACACCTCGTTTGCCTCCCACACCACTCCGTCTAATGGAGGTACCTGGTACTGTGAGCAGAGCAATATAACCTCAGCCTTAGTACATGGGAGAGTTTTGGTCTGGGGGAAATTTTTAAAAAATGAAGATCGGTGTAGAAACGTGCGAATTAGAAACTTGTTTAACGACACCTTCTAAGCCCAGCAGCCATGCAGTGGTGTGATGATGTGCTGCACGTTACTTACCTACCACAGGGAACTGCTGCCTTCCAGCTTGTTTATAAAATCACAGCAAAAACTACTGAGGGAGCTCAAAGGCTTTTCCTCTACAGTGGTCACATGCATTCCTGATGCAGCAAATTTCACGTTTAAACAAAAAACCACATCTTGCTTTATCCTACACAAACAGAGACGTTTGCCCAGGCTGCTTTGCCTGTGCTGCTGTGCCTCTGCAGATGCCTCATAGAGTTGCAGTGTGGGTCTGGTCAGCCTAGGGATGCTCTGCAAAGGCATTTATTGCTTTTTTTGCCAAGTGGTTTGTCTCAAATGCAGTAGAAAAGTCAACTTGCACTTGTGTCAAAGGCAAACTTCTACATCTCAGGAAAAAAAATGACAGGAGCTTCCCCAGCTTCTCAGAGACAAGCACAGCTGATGTCTGCCCCCTCCTCTGCCCCTTGGACTTTCTGTATTAATAATTGGCAATATCCTGAAGTATCTGGAGCAGCACGAGGACACACAAGGTCCTGGGAGCCAGGCAGCCCTGGAGCCCTGTCCTGTGCCCGCAGCCCTCGCTCCTGCCAGCTCCGTGCCCCGGTTCCAGCACATCCATCACTGCACAGCCGCCTCCATGGGCGCATTTTTCTCTGTCCCCTGGAATCCTATTGCCTTGATTTAGCCTATTTTATTCTTGCCCGCTGCCCCACAAACTCTGCGGTGCTTTTACTCTCCCATTACTCCCGTTTTGATCCTTCATGAAACTGTCGCCTCGAAGCAGTTTTAGTAGGACTCTTCAATTTGTGAACATGGCAAAAATATCTTTTTCTGAGGAAAATCAAACTGATGACCACAACAGAAACAGCCCCAAAAAAGTAAAAGAAATTTTAAGTCTTACACTCAACCTGTAAATGTCAATAGAAATCCTTCTTAATAAGAAACTGATGCAAAATTAATATAAATGTACAGACAATTACCAATTTTATTGACCAATTTCCCTGTTAACCAAGTCACTCATCAAGTTATTTTCCTGAGGGAAAGCAGTATGGTATATGGTAATTAATAGCTTGACTTGTTGAGAGTGGGAACGAACCATTTTGCAGACACAAGTGGAAGAATACCAGTGTCTGGTTTAGAATGCATCAGTTGTGTGCCCAAAGACTCTGAGTTTGCCCCCTTTGAGGGCAGAGGCTTTTAAAAGCTGCTCCTCCCCACACCCACGCCCCTTGCACCTCCCCATGCCACACATTTGTGTTCCAGGGGTGCCTTGTGCTGCTGCTCCGGCAGTGCCAACGCTCCCTGCACAGAGCAGGAGCTGGGAATGAAGCTGTAAATCAGCAAGCAGATTTTCCCCTGACCTACAACTATTGGCCGTGATTTAGTAATTCCTTAAAATAGTTGAAAAAACAAATGTTCTGGAATTCACAACCACCAGGAGGCTGCTGGATTTGGGCTGTTAATGATGCACCGTCACTGGCAGGACCAACAAGCTCATTTGCACCACAGCAGATGAGTCTCGACCAGGCAGGCAGCACCTCAGCCCTTCCAAGGAGCATCCCCGACTTCATGGTGGCCCTTGGGTTTAGAAGCTTCAAGTGGTGCAATGTTTAGGAAAAGCCTTTCATCATGGGGCTGGGACAGCTCTGGCAGAACCCACTGCTGCAGTGGTGGGTCTGCAGGCAAATCCTCAGGTGGTCCAAACTCTCTCCACCCTGGCACAAGCAGTGCCAGCTGCTGCTGGCCCCTGGCAGCTCCCCTAGGCTGGCTGTGTCTGAGCTGGGGTATCCCGACAGAGGCTGGGGCAGCTGCAGAATCTGGGGCAAGACGATGCCTCCTGCAGCAGGGCTTCCCCAGGAGCACTCCAGGCACAGTGACAGGGTCTCTCCCTCTCACCCAGCTGAAACTCTGGTCCCCACCAGCCCTTGCACCCCCCCAGTGTCCCCCACGCCCTCTCCCCAGGTTGTGAGACGGGGTGCACCCAGAGACCAGCACTGCCCTGTGCAGCCCCAGGTCCTCCCTCCCTCCCCCCAGAGCCCAGGGAAGGGCTCGTCACCATCTCCTGGACAGTGGGCACTGGGGACCCAGCAGCAGTGTTGGGGTGCAGCCCCTGCCCCTTCCCCATTCATGACACCAAGCCCTTGTTGGTTTCTGCCTCCGCAGTGGTTTATTGGGGTGGGAGCCAGGAGCCCCCCGCAGTGTGGGAAGCACCATGGGGGTGCCACGGAGGGACCCCAAGAGCCAGAGCCCCGGCTCCTGTGGCAGGGACTGATTTCCAGCCTCACTAAAGCAGCAATGCAATACTGGAGAGCAACAGGCAATCCCAAACTCCAGTATTTACGTGCTGCTAGAGCACTGCTGACAGCTCTCCACAGCCTCCAGACCCCCCTCTCTGCCCCAAACACAGGGCAAGGGTCCCTTGGCCCATCCTTTGCAGGGAAAGGACCGAAGAGCAAGAGCTGAGGGGTAGCTATAGGATGTGGTCATGCCCATGTTGGAGAACAAAAAGGAGCTACAAGTCCTTCCTGCCTGCAGGGCCAGACACACGAGCTCACAGGGAATGTATTTGTAGCTGCAAAGGATGTGCACAGTACAAGCACCAAGAGAACGTGTCTACACATACCTGAACTAACGAGATACATGGGAATGTGTTAGCTTCCACATCTATGATAACCAGAAGCTCACTTTCTTGTCTTATCCTTGAGGTAATGAGGCAGCCCAGAATGGTCTGTATCTCCTTGTCCCTACAAACCATGATGTGCTGCTACATCTCCTCAAAGCCCACTGAATGTTGACATTCCAAATGGTATTTTGAATATATATATATATATGTAAATTTTTTTTTTAAAACCATGATATAAAGAACTGAAGAACATTCTACAATGAAGACATTTAACATGCATGCATTACCACCACAGGACAGGGGGTTTTTTTCTTCACAGGTGCTATCAGACAGTCTGTAACTATAAGAGAACAAGCAGTTATACAGTGCAAACAAACCAGTTTCAGAAACAAGGTCAGAAATTAACTGTTCTCCCCAGCCCCAAACCACACTTAGTATCGGGTCCCAGCAAATAATACACTTTCAGATCCAGCAGATCTGTTGCTTTTGCTATTGTGAAGAGCCTGCAGAACTTCCCAGCCCTTTCAAACGGTCTATGGGGAAATAGTACCTTGTACTTTCCTCTTAGGTGACGCTGAACATCAAGGCTTTTCTAGAAGTCACAGTGTTAATATTTCAGATAAATAAATCCATATTCCAACAGTTGAAACCTGTTAAATTTTCCTTAAAATACTTTTATTCAGCTCAATTTGACTTTTGAGATATGTTTAAAAAATAATCCTTATTTTTAAAAGGATTAGATGATGCTTATTTACCATGTGAATGGACAAAGCTTATGCAACCAGAAATTAAAGATCTCTGGAACTTCATCACCTTCCCTGCCTGTACCAGAGCAGGGCAGGGAGGGGCTGCAGCTGCCAGTGGCACTGGCACACCAGCCTGCCAGGGCTGTGCAGACAGACTGATATTTTTTTTGTTTCCTTTAACCTTCTCCCCCCCCCCCCCCCAGTTATGTGACAGCTTCCTTCAATTCATTTTCTTAAGAAGCAGAATCAAAAAAAAAACCTGAACAATGTCAGAAATGACGCCCCGGGTTCAAATTCTTGTGCCATCCCCATGTGCCCAACGTGCCACCGAGTCCCTGCCTCTTCAGCAAACTTAAAAATAGGAATTTCAAAAGCTCTTGTGACCCAGGCCAAGTGATTTCAAATTTTAAATCAAATATTTGCCAACAAAAAAGCAGTATATTTTCACCACTTCAGTGTCCTCAACACGGACAGCACCGGGGCCAACTCCCTAACGAGCAGCTGCTACTTGCTGCAAAGCAAACACGTACCCAGGGTTAAACCTGTACGAGCTAAATCAAAACAACCCCCCACATAATATTACCATTAATTACTTCTGTAACGATGTTTTACTTGACTGTACCTGTGCAATCTTATTTCTTTCATCTCTTCAAATGACTCCAAATGAAAAAAGCAACACAAACATGTTCAGCTTTACAATCCATTTTGATGGTGTTTGAGGTTCATATTTTAATTAATGTTTTTGTATTTATATAAACCAGACTTTTGCCTAGTTCAACAACAAGGGCAAGAGCTCTCTTCAGTAAGGAGGACTTTTTAAAGCAAGGGTTCAGTACACCTCCACCAGCCTCTAGCACAGAGGGAAAATCAACATTCACACCAAGTATTGGGCAACTGGAAATTTGGGATAGGCAGTGAAATACATATCTGAGAAAATATGCACATTTATGACACGACAGCATCAATATTTTATGCATTAGAAAGTTCCATGTTTGAATCATCCCATCTCACACTTCAGCTTCTTTCAAACTTATAGTTTATGCTTTGGAAACTCAACTTTAAAATCAGAAATTGGCAGCTGACAGGGTAATCTGAGTTCACCTGCACATCTCCAGGATATTACCTGCAGTACCCAAGAAGGGATACGCGTGTCAGAAGGACCTGCATTTTCCCAGAGGGATGCAGATGCTGCAGGTATTTTGGAGCAGGTGGGACATGAGCTTACCTTCCCAACTCACCTCTGAACGCAGGCACATCAGCTCCTGCACGGACTCCCCAGACACAATCAGATCACTGCTTCAGTGGGAGCTACAAAGCAACAACAGAAAGGGTTTGAGAGGCGCTGGCAGAGAGGGGCAACTCCAGGAGGGGGGACCAGGGCTGTGGGGCAGGTCCCCTTCCGAGGCACACACAGACAGGTGCAAGTATTCTTTAAATTAGAGAAGAAGAAGAAGAAAAAAATCAGGTTTTCAGCTCCAGACAGGGCAGATTATGAAGCAGAGTAACTACACCCCTCCTCTCTCCATCCTCCCCACGCCTGCAGCTGGGGCTACTGGCACTGCTGGCTCAGTGTGACTCTGGGCAGTGGCACCCAAGGCACACTGGTAACCCCAAATCATAACTCAGATGCTGTACAGTAAGGAGGGATGAGCCAGAAAAACCGGGGGCAGCTCTGGGCAGGTGGGAAAGCCACTGAGCACAACCATGACCAGCAGCAAGCCCACCTTCCTCCCTGAAGGGGTTAAAACAGCAGCAGCAAGAACAACTCTACTGGTCCTGGCAGACCAGAAGCAAAGAAACATCTTAATTATGCTGGTTTAGGTGATAAACCAGGCCTAGGACAGCCAGGTAAGATGCAGAGAGGCTGTTTGGGGGTTGATGCTTTTGTGGTGGCACCACAAGTGCCCCCTATCACTGTCAGGTAGAGGCAGCATCCCAGGAGCACCTTCAACTTCCAAGCAGCACCCCACTAGAGCCAGGAACAGGGGTGTCCTGCTTACTGGTAACCCTGAACATGAGAATTGCCCCAAAAGCTCCACCTCGATGCAAAAGCATTGCAACAGCCCTTCTGCTGCGAAGAGCTCCACGCCCGCAGTGTGTGCACCAGCTCCTTCTAGAAATAGAAACTTCTACCTGTCATCTACGTAAGCCAGCCACCTACAGAGGTTTAATTAAATCCCCCAAATAACTGGGGAATTTGAACATGCAGAAAACCATTAATGCAATTCACAAAACAATGCAACTTCTGCTTGCCAAAGTATATTGGGCAATTAAGTAAAAAACACACCCCCCTGCTCCAACCCCAAACACACACGCAAAACCAAAACAAATTCCCCCTGAAATACTGGATTCCCTTAAAATACAGCCTCATCCCTCCTCACTGACACTAACCAGAAAAAAAAGAGAAGGAAAAAAGTGTGAGAAGGAGCACCATGGGAAAGGAAAGGAAATAAATAAAGGAGCCCATGACAGGACAGATTTGCATACAGAGCCTTTACTGACCCACACACTTCAGGGCTAGGTGAGCTCAAAGACGAGTAAATATTAAGTATTTCCTATATATAGAAAAAGGGAACAAAAACCCCAGTTCTGCTATCAAACAGTTTTTCAGGAGACATGCACAAACAAATCCTGAAGTCATTGTTCTCATTTGAAACAATTGGGGAAAAAAAAGGATTTATTATTTTACAAAAAGACTAAAGTAAATCATCTCATTATAGCTGAAGGTCCCAGACGCTCATTAGCGAGGCAAAATTACGGTGACAAAATAAAAACAAAAGTGTAAGTAACACCACTAGAACACTTTGTATCTGCCTGGCTCTGAAAAATCCCAACACTTTCGTTGCTGCCTCCTTTTGAACAATGAGGTTTAAACAAAAGTCACGTCCTAATATTTACAGATGTGGCCAATAGCTGGGATCAGACCCGGGGCTTGATGGACAGCCACCACATGGCTCCAGCTCTGCCATTCCCGGCAGGAATTGCCTCGCAGGGCTGCCGAAGGGAGCGAGGGCTGCGGGAGGAGAAGTGCCTGTGCAGGAGCCCCAGCAGCCGGACGTGGGAACTGCCAAGTTACTTTCATTTGCGCGGCACCTACGGCGCATCTCCCCATCACCCAAAATCGCCGTTCTGCCCAGCCAGGACTCACTCCTGGGGGCACAAAATAAACGCAGAAAATTTATTTCCTCCCCGTTCTCGTCGAAGCCGCGTGAGAGCGGGTCATTTCTCACGCGCTTCATCAAAAATAATTTTTTTTTCCCCTCCTGATTTGCCCATAAAAGGGTCAGGGAAGCAGCACACAGCTCGTACAAACCCCGGCGCGTTTTCGCGTTCTCCTTGCGGCACGGCGCACCTTCCCCGCGCTAAACCACACACCATCGACGCGCTCTGAGGTGGGGCCGAACACCCGAAACCAGACTGCAGCTACAAAGGGCAGATTCGGATAATGCAAAAAATGAATTCATTAACTTCACTCGACGGGAAACTCGAGCCCGACATCGTTACCGGCAGGATCAGCTGTGTTTACCAAGGCGAGGGTGTTAGTGGGACGGGGAGCTACTGGCGCTCAGAAAGGCCTGCGGGACAAGACTTCAACTTACAGCACTCCAGAAAACCAGTAAAATCCACAGTAAAATTCCACGATCCACAGCTTTTTCTCAACACTGCTGAGGAGAAGAAAAGTATGATGCTTCTTGTTACTTCCAAGTTTTAGCATTGTCATCTCATCCAGTTCTAAACAACAAGGGTCAGATCTGGAAGCCCGATTCCTATAAAGTTTATTTGTTAAGAACAGGAAAAAAACAAACAAAAAACCTATTTCTTTTTTGGTCAGATGAACAATAATTCAAAACATAACAAGCACACTTTTTTTTTTTCCTCTTTAGATTTGGGTCAGTTTGCCTGAAGCATTACTTAAAGCTTCCCTCTTATATTTCATAAACGTTTACTACATTAGCAGCTCAGTTTTACTCTATTTCCCACCAAAGTCGATTAACTAAATACAGACTTTTGCAGTTGCCGGTGAGTTCCTTGGATTTCTTCAAAACAGAAGATGATGAAACTTGGCAGATGGTCCCTCATCTACACTTAACACACATACAACACACAAGCAGAATTTGTTTTTTGGGGGGAGAAATTGATGTTTTATCCTTGGAGAACTCACTCTCCAAACGCAGAAAAATTGTCTTTATATACCTGACGCACATACGGGAAAAATATTGTGTGTAGGAGCAATTACAGAGGGAAAAGTCCCAGCGCTGTGCATGTTGCTCCATCACTGCAGCTCCCATAGCGCTGCGAGGCTGCCCTGGGAAGCTGGCCCTTGCCAGGATATTCAAATTTCCTGTACAAAGCGAGCAACCAGCGAGGGGAAAAGGGAAAAAAAAGCAAAAGCTGGCTGCCAATTGGTTTTTTTTTAAATATTTTAAATTATTTCGGCGAATTATTCTTTGGTTACACTAGCTTTTTTTTTTTTTTTTTTAATGTATAAAACTATTTTCTACGTGCGGGGGCGCGCAGACTCCGCGCCGGCAGCCCGCGGATCCCCGCGTTCGCTTTAAAAAAAAGAGGGAAACGGGGAGGGGGGGGAGAGCGAGAAAAAAAAAAAAATCAACCCCGAGCCCCACCTGCGGGGGGCGGGCGCGGCCCAAAAGAAAAAGATTAAAAAATTA